>JABUQX010063481.1:10000-14150 GCA_015478945.1 Trachelipus rathkii | reverse complement strand
TGATTTCAACCCATAAATTCTCCTGAAAAGGTGAGAGAAGAGGGTCTTTCCTCCTATTTAAATCAACTCTCCGTCCTCCTCACCACACAGCTTACTCTATCTCTTCTGCCCATCAAACTGTTTGCGTCACTTTTCTTTTATACTTTCGCTATTACAGCGCACCACTGCTCTTCTGAACACTTATTCAGTTTCAAACCCCTTTCTATTGAGAAAGGGTTCGTTGTGATAACCTCTTCTATTTCTTTTTTTTTCAATAAAAAGTTCACAGCTGACGGGCAGGGCTCTATTCAAGGAGGGGAACTTCTCTAGGTTAATCACACCTCAGGTCCGAACTAGGATTCGAACCCACGATCTGCATCGACTCCGTCCGCTACTACTGTTTTGAAGCCTTCTCTGTATAACTTTTATGTCCTTCAGATTTTGACCATTATGCTCAAATCTTACATATACTCCACTTTTAAATCATTTCTCTATTTAACAAACTAACTTTGACTTTGCACCATTTAAAGCCGTGATGAAAACGGGTCATGTCGGTCTTTGGAATAGAATTTGGACCTGGTTTTGAATTTCCCCTAATTCTGTGGCTAAAGAGCAATAATATAATATATATATATATATATTATAATATATAATAATATATTATATAATATATATATATATATATATATTATTATATATATATAATATATATATATATATATATATAATTATTATATATATATATATGCTTGTTTGCATCCAAGCAATATATATTATATATATATATATATATATATAATTTATATAAGTATAATATTATATATATATATATCATATATATATATATATATAATACTATATATATATATAAGGGTGTCTCAGCGAATACGTAACAGCTGTGTATCGCCGTGAAGTTATTCGTAAATGTGAACAAAATTCTAAATAAAACCTGTTGTCCTTTAATTTTAGCTCTACTGAGGTTGGAACAGATTACAGATTTGTTAAAATGTATTTGTTTTTTTTTTTTTTTTATTTTTTGCGCATATGCGCAGTAGTCCAAATTGAGCGGAACTAGGTTTTTTTTTTTTTCATTGAATGGAATGGTATATTTTTTATTCCAGATTTGAAATGTACGTACGAAATTATACATTAATTACTGAAGACACTTTTACCTACAGTTTATACCTTACACGCTATCCACGTTCAAAACATTGATCGCTACTGGTGTATACGACACACATACTTTATTAACGCTATACCCGTATGGATAATGAAGGACTTACGAACCAAGTACCTTTCGGAACATACGTGATTTTGTTGGTGTGGGTTCTGTTCCTGTGAACGGACATTACGTTGAAGTAAATTTGGGTGCTTAGAACCAAATCGTGAAACACATAGATACTGTAATGTTGGTATAGTGAACGACATGCCTCGCGATGTGTACTCAGACGACGAAAAATGAGCCATGGTTGAATTGTACATTGCAAATAGAGACTTGTGGCTACCCGTGAATTCCATTCATTTGCAATGTACAATTCGACCATGGCTCGTTTTTCGTCGTCTGAGTACACATCGCGAAGCATGTCGTTCATATACCAACGTGACAGTATCTATGTGTTTCACGATTTGGTTCTAAATACCTAAATTTACTTCAACGTAATGTCCGAAAAGGTTACTTGGTTCGTAAGTTCCTTCATTACCATACGGTATGTGCGTTAATATAAGATGTGTGTCGTATTACACCAGTATAGCGATTCAATGTTTGGAACGTGGAAATAGCGCTTGTAAGGCTTACACTCCAAAATAATACACTTGTAGCAGTTAAAAACAGTGTCTCCAGTATCCCTAATTAATACTAAAACATGATAATTCGTACGTACATTTCAAAAACTGAAAAAAAAAATATACCATTCCATTCAAAAAACACATAGTTCCGCGCATTTTCACTACTGCGCATGCGCAAAAATAAACTAACGCATGCGCAAAAAAACTAAACTCTGTCAACTGTCCAATAAAAGAATATAATAATCATTAAAAAAATAAAGTCATTGCTAAATTAAAGTTTTTATTATCCTGTCACCTGAAAATTGTCTTTTTCAAATGTTTTATTCTGTTTTTAACAATCTTACAATTGGTTCTTTGACTAGACGGGGCGAGACCCCAAATCGCACAAGTAGACAATTCGCACAGTATTAGCTTTGCTAGACAGGTGACAGGCAGTTAATAATAAATCGTCAATTATTAAAAGTAAAAGTTAATAATTAAATTCCAATAGTAACTTGTATAAGGATAAAGTTTAATACCCAAATGTCGAATAAATCAGCAAGGACCTATAAAGAAGGGGAATAAAAAGAACCATTGCAAAAGGAATATATTTGCTAATGATTAGTTCATTAAAATCATAACAACCCCAAACTAAATCCACAACTCAAAATATATTTAATGATTCTGTTTAATCATCTTAATGGAAAGCTGATATTACTTTTTCATTTAAGACATTAAGTTATAACTATTTGAGGGGAAAATTAAAAATCGTCCATGCACATAAAAGAAATATGATAATTGTTTTTTCTAACCATGAGACTGAGCCTTTCAAGAAAAAAAAGAAGAAAAGAAGACAAAAAGAATGTTTGTCTAAATAAAGGATAGTTATAGTAAGTATACTAATAATGATAATATTGAGAATAATGATTTAATATATTAAAATATAAGAATAATGGTTGTAATATAGACAATACTAATAATGATGTATAATATATTAAATGGTATATATTAGAGCGTGATAATTATATTCATAGTGATGATGAGAATGAATAACGATATACATCAATTAACCAGATAACCCATTTATTCATAACGATTATAGACAAAAATCGGTAATCGGTAACTGGGTAACAGATGATAGTTTGCAAAGATTAATCAAATATTCTGTGGACGACATGATGATATTCACGTTCAAGATATACTTATGGTAGCAGTTAACGTTAATAATAAAAGCGCGAAAGGAAAGTAAAATAATTCGCAGACCAGTTTTTCCTTCCTTAAATCTTTTACTCTGGACAATTAAAAGATTGTTTTAATCAGTACATAACACGATAATAGCACAAGTAATCGATAACTTTCCCATAACAAATAAGCCATGATATAGAGAAATAAGCTATTTAATGATATGGATAAGAAGGATAATAAGAGATAAACATTGGCAATGCCAAATAAGCTATAATATAAATGGCTTATAATAAAAAAATAAAATAATCAATATGGACTTGCGATAGTGATAATGGATAATTAAATAACGGATATTGAACCGATAACTGTATTGTTTATACATGGATTTTATAGACTGAGATAAGTATAAGAGACATTGGCTAAAGATGATAATGAGAATTGTAAAAATTAACATTACAGGTAAACGTCCGACATAGATGTTCATAAAAATGATGACAATAGTATTATTTATAATTAGTATAATGGCAGCCCCTAATGTTAATTTTTTTTTTTTAAAGTTAAAAGAGTACAAACAACTTGACAATACGAGCAGTGTTATTCAGTAGATAGTTTTTCCTTCTTAAATCTTTATTTAGAACATTTAAAATTAATTAATAATAATAATAATAATAATAATATTAATAGTGATAATGATGATAGTGATAATAAGGGTAACGATAATGGTAGTGATAGTGATTTTAACGATAATGATAATAGTAATGATGATAATAATAATAACGGTGATGATAGTATTACTTATAACAATAACAACGATAGTGTTAATAAGAACGGTAAAAATAATATAAACCCTGTAAATAGCTTTTCCTTTTTGAATCTTTATCTGGAGCATCAAATATTGTTTAATAGTAATAATAAAAGTGACAATGATACTAATTATAGCAGTAATAATAGTTTTGATATTAAAAATGATGAGGAGAAAGGTAGCGATGATATTAGTAACGACGGCAATATTTAATCTATAAATATCCTTTAACTCTTAATCAGGAACATTTAACGTATCTTTCCCTTTAATTTTCTGTATAGTATTGTTCATACCCTTAAGAAGCTAATGTTGTAATGTAAAGTAATTTTTATAAGATGATTAAAGTTTCTGTAATATAATACATTCCGAGAAATTTTTTAAGAGTATGCAAAACTGTTGTTTAATTCATTAATGAGGATT
>JABUQX010063481.1:0-5000 GCA_015478945.1 Trachelipus rathkii | reverse complement strand
CTAGATGGATTGACTGTCCTTATATATATATACTATAATATAATATAATATATATATATATATATATATATATATATATATATATATATATATATATATATATCTATATATATATATAATATTTTCGTAGCGTTACTATATTAATTTTTTAATATTTTTTTTATTACCTTGCGTAAAAAAAGGTAAATTTTGAGTTTCGTAGAGTCCAATTAATATGAATACTGTATTGAAACTATAAACATTTAATGTAAAAATATGGTATCAACGCATTATTTGAGTTTTTTTTATTGATTTTCGTACATTTTATGTCTCTAGTTTCAATAAAAATAAAAATAACGCTCCAAAAATTTTAACCTGCTATTGAAATTAAGCTTTATTCATTCGTGTAGGGATTACACTATCGATATGTTTCCGATTATTGATATATTGATAGCATTATTGATTTTCGATAATCGATAATTTTTTACGATTGTAAACGATTGTTTAAACAAAAAAATATGTAAATAATTTTCTTTAAAAATTTAAATTTTGGAAGACCAATTTATTTTGGTAATTGTGGAGTTTCGTAGTGTCCAAATAAGATGAATGCTGTATTGAAACTAAAAACATTTGATAATTGTAGATATTTTATAATAATCTTATTAACATGAATATTGTATTAAAAGTATAAGCATTTAATACATAAAAATGGTATCATGAAATTATTTAAATTTTTTTTTATTCATTTTTCGTACATTTTATGTCTATAGTTTCAAGAAAAAGTTTAAAAAAATAACGCTCCAAAAATTTTAACCGGCTAATTTAGTCGTTCGTTTAGGGATAACACTATCAATGTTTTTCCCGATTATTGATATATCGATATTGTTTTTCGATAATCGATAATTTTTAATGATTATTATCAATGATTTGATTGTATGTACAAAATGTATGTAAATAATTAAAAAAAAATTAGTTTTGCAAAACGAATTTTTTTTACGTACCACACAAAATAAAATAAAAAAAAAATAAATATAATATGCTACGAATTATATATATATATATAAATTATATATATATATATATATATTATATTATATATTATATATATATATATATATATATATATATATTATATATATATATATATATAATATATACTAATATATATATATCGTAGAAGAAAAACACTGGGAGCAAACAAGCGTACACCAGTGTGAGGTGCCTCTCTCCACTAATTCTCGGAGAGTCGAAGGTCGAAGAAATAGAATAATTCGAAGGTCAAAGTAAAATGATACGTAGATGATAGGTTTGTGATGTTCAAAAATAGTGGTTTGAATGTCTAGTAAGTACAGCAGCCACCTGACACCATCAGGGGTAATACGGAGCAGGTTAGGTTTTCTCCGTAACGGAGGAAGTTAGTCATGGGACTCCGTAGGCCTGCTTACTTGAATGACTATTCGAAGAGGATTGTGAACGTTGATAACATATAAAAAGGTTGATAACAATCTAAGATTTTTACCCAGAGAATGGTGTAGAATAGTATAGATCGTTTCCCGGATCTTTACTCGAAGTTTAATCCGATATAGTTCTGGAAGACTAATCAGATATAGTTCTTGAAGATTAAGAATAATAATAATAAAGCATCAAAATCAAGGATAGTGACACTCCGTAAAAAGTTTTATCTTTACTAAGATTGCTCAGTTAAATATAGTGGGAGGTCTGTGAAAAGTTAATATATACCACAGTCCAACCCCAACAATATATGAATAAAAGATTATGGTTAAATAGAATAATAAAATCAGTGAATACACATTGGAGATAAGTTCAAGGTATCCAATGCATAAAATATGTACACGAGCACAGACAGCTCTGGAATCAGATACGAGAGTGGAAACCGAACGCTTCCAAATATTGCTCATGCATATAGATTAAGGGAGAATAAGAAATTCAGACTCAACAACTGTGAACATATGATGACTTAACTGAATTTGACTGGGGGAATGGTTCCAAGTGGGGAGTATGATTCAGGATGAATCACAACTCTGCTGAAATACTACCAAGGAGAAAAGACTCAGGCTGAACCCCAACGTTAGAATTGGCAGGGAGAAAGATCCAGGTGAATCACAACTCCGAGACAATTCCACGAAGAAAGATTCAGGATGAACTCCAAACTTCAAAATAGTACCGAGAAAAGATTCACTAATGAATCTCACTCAAGAATATCAGCAAATAAGACGGCTCAGGAATGAATCCCTGATATAGAAACAAGACGTCAAAACGAGACGGATTCAGGAATGAATCCCCGGAATGAATCCCCTCATAAAAACTTCACAAAGCAGAAAGATTCAGGAGGAATCCCAGCTTTGAAACATCAGCCGGAAGTAGGATTCTGGATTGAATCCCAACTTCAGAACCCTGTTAAAATAAACAGTAATTGGTATTTGCATCATACTTTCTAGTTACATATTTTATATTCAAAGCATGATTACATGAATCTGTGTATGTTAAGAAACCTACCCTGGTAGTGTCCAAGAGGGGTTTCTTAAATGGGGAACTAATGATGTCAATGGCCTTCCACAACAAGACAGTAAACTGTAACAAATGCCAAGTTTACTATCTTTAACATTAATACAAAAAATTACAGTCAGTTACTTGAAATAATTACAAAACTTAAATAAGGTTGTTTATATGTAGCACTGACCTTTGAAACAGCTAGAAAGGCTTATCAACGTCTTCAATGTATTAATTGGAGCACAACTATGGGTATACAACCATCTGTGCTTCTGGTTATGTTTTTATTAGTTTTTACTTTTTAAATATACAATATAATCATGACAAGTTATACTAGAAAGAAACAAATAATTATAGTATCATGAAATCTTGCCAATTTTTATCATAATTAAAGCCATAAGATAAATAATATATACTATTACAGGCTGGATCAAAAATGGTTGAAAACGTCCAGACTGTATATAAAAAACATTTTCAAGGATAAACATTACCAGAATCAAAATAGCGAATGGCCAATTGACACCACGGATGCATGATCAATATCTCCCTTATATATATATACTTAGAAGATTTATGTGTTCTCTGCGGTGCATATGTAGTATGATTATATATTATATATATATAATATATATAGTATTATTCTATATATTAATATATATATATATATATATATAATATTTCATTAGTTTTATATATATATATAGTATTATTATATATATTATATTATATAGATATAATATATAATATATATATATATATATATTATTATATATATATACTATATATATATATATTATTATAATATATATATATATATATATATATATACTTAGTACTATATAATATACACACTAAAGTGCGGACATTACACGGTTTAATTTCCGTTAATTAACTTCGTTAAGTTTTTTCTCCGCTCCAAACCTTTTAACGCTCTTCGTTGAATTCCTCAAAAGATAGTACGGACTATTAACGAGTTTTACATATGTGAATTAACGTTAACGAGTTAAAAATTTTCTCCTACATCCGTTAACCATTACCTTAATTTACGAATTTTCTAAAATATATTGCTTATCAGGAATTTAATATTGTAATTAGATTCGATTTGCGATAACAGCTAAACTTTTTTTTTCATAAAATTTACTAAACCCCCTCTCCAATGACTCAAAATTGTTATTTCATTACAACGGTTATTTATTCGTTTAGGAATTTTTAACATTGCTTTTCTTATGCTGTTTTCTTCATTTCTTATTGATTCGCTGATAGAAAAAAAAGATTAGTGACTGTTGCGCCGTTACAATGAGGAATAACTTTCTTTTGCCGTTCCGTTACTTCAACTTTCTTCTTTTTGTGGACTAGTTTGAAAAGTTTATTAAAAGTAGGTGCCTAATAACTGTTTGTAATTTATAAAAAAAATATATATATACTACTCGTCAATAAATAACATTGCCACAAGGTGAGTGTCACTCGGTAAGGCAACGGGAAAGGCCCTTAACCCCACGAAACCCATTACCACACAGACGATCTCACGTGGCCCATAGATCCCACCATGTCATAACAGCGCGCGGCAGCCATGGAAATATACGCTGCGGCCGGTGTTAGCTGCCGCTCCTCCGCGCTCACGAGTGATTAGAGAAAACCAACATCATTCGTAGAACACCGTACACTAGATTCCTGTCAGGTACCGACTTGTATCGGTTGCAGTGCTGCATGCCTATCATCTCTTATGTCGCGGCATCCATCTTTCGATGCCATCCGGAGTTAATAAAATCGTGTTATGCGATTGATCATTATTAATTAGGCGGATTTCTCCTTGTCAAAGTCTTTCTGATTACTCCGACTCCAGTCTCCAATGTATAATCTCCAGTGAAATAGAGCAACGCGATGGTCGAAATGTTGCAGTCACATTGAAACTTACGCAGGATCAACTTGTCATAATCTCTCACGCGCCGAGCGATCTCTCGCAAGTGCCCGTGCAACGGACAAAACTCAAAGCGGCAAAGTTAGAGTTGAATCTCTCTTAGAGGAGGGGTGACATTACATACCGACTTCAAAGCTTCAACGCCGGACTACGCCCCGCCTCCCCTTGCACATACAGGAACAGGGTACCTCAAACCCATGCAATGGGAGGTTATCGACTTACCGGCCACTTGGGTCGACGGTTCAGCTGTAGCGCACACAACCACATTCACCACGGACCGGGTGTAGCGTACGCTGCTCCACTAAACTGGCCACAGGAAGACCATCACCTCGCCCGCACATCGCGGACCTATCATATAATGCCTGCGCCTCATTTACAAGATTCACATCCACCTCTTGCCCTTGGTGGAGGACCAAGGATGTAGTAGTGGCCGAGCTGGGTCACGACACTATCCCGTTTCGCAAGAAAAGGCCATTATATACGTCATGCCTCATTTACAGAAGAGAAGGCCACACAACGGCCACGAACATTCTGCAATTCCAGATGGCGGTTCTGACTTATTTCTGCCGGTAGCAACACGACACCAGGGTGA
>JABUQX010063480.1:5000-11162 GCA_015478945.1 Trachelipus rathkii | reverse complement strand
GTACAGTTTGATGTTTATTTGGTCAAATTCGGCAGAAAAGTACGAATTTTATGTCTATTTTTAGGGGAAAGGGGAAATTGGGCTCAGCCCGAAGCAATAGTTGGACCCTGTCCTTCAGAAAAAAAACAGCTTTTGCCTTAGTAAATAAAGTATTATTTTTAATATGAGAAACTCCTATCAACTGCTCTTAATCGCCACAACTTATCAAAACTTCTAACCTCTCTACATTTTCTTTATTCAATGTAGGATAGCACCTTGTAAATCTGAATTTTCAAACCAATTATTAATAATCTGTACTCATTCCTCTCGAAATTTCTGTCTACGGACTAGTACGGTAGACCTACTGATTTCTAACTACAGTTGATTTTTCCCTAGTGCTTCGGCAGTAGCCGGAACAATTCTAACTGCATCTCTATCCGAAATATAACATCTATCTAACAATACTGACAATTTCTCTGTGATAATTACTTTACTTCCTTGGTATTACTTTCTTTTCTTCGGTTGTGATGAGTCGATTTCTGTATTTTGAAAGTCCTCAAGATCCTTCTTTTCTATGTCCTGATTTCTATGTGATTCCTCTTTTTCTGAACCACTGCTTGTGCTTAATAATCCCATATCTACATCTTCGTCACCTAGAAAACAATTGAAAGAAACGATTAGAAACACAGAAGAAAAACAGTAACTTGAGAACAACAAACTTACTTTTCTACATACAAAGGTACCAGGGTGCTTGGTAGATTCAACAAAATAGATTCAGATAGGTACTAACTACTATATTTAAACTACAATCTAGGCTTACCTACAGATTTCAGTCTTGATTTTTTAGCCTGGCTGTCTCAGCTGCTTTTCTCTGTTCTCTTCGCCCTCCTGCTCGCAGGAATTTTATATCAACTCCTCCCACGCAGCCAGTACGTTCCTTTTGTCTCTGAAGGAGAAATAAACTGTCTGTCTTGCTCATTTGTGTCCTTCAGTTCGTCTTGGTGTGCAATGTCAAACAGGTCATCAAGGCTTGACTTAAAAGATTTCACTTTCTTACGTTGAGCTTGACATACGATTCAAATTGAATTTTTTTCAGTTATCTCCACTCTTCGTGAAGTTTTTCAAGCTTCGCCAAAACAATCTTCCAAATGTTTGGCACATATTTTAGTTTCCTATCAAAAAAGTACAACTTCCAGGATTGTGAGCCTTGCAGCATCTCTGGTTTCTAGTTTAACTTGACGGTTATTGTAAAACAAACAGTGTAAAACTTGACCATTGGACAGCAACTTACTGCTAGTTATTTCATGGGACATATCCAGTCAGAAAAATCTTTTCTTTCTGCCTCGAACTTACACCGCTTGTAGCTGTAGAGTACGAAGTCAAAGGTTTTGAATCCATTATTACTTACAGCTCTGAAAAACAAAAAATATAATATTAAAAAATATATACATTTAAAAAACTTAAACTGAAACATTACTTTGATGTGTTTGAATGAAAAGAATTTAACGAACAACAAAATCGTTGTTTTATATATATATATATATATATTATATATATATTATTAGTACTTGTTTATACATACGTACTAATATATATATATATATATATGATTTATATATAATACTATTAATATTATATATATATATAATAATACTATATATATATATTATAACTATTATATAGTATTATATTATGTATATATATATACTATATATATATATATATATATATATATATATTATATATATATATATATATATATATATATATATATATATATATATATATATATATATATATATATATATATTTTCTTTTTTATTTTTTGTTTTATTATTTACTTAAGGCCTTGTATTTACAACAATAATTATAACATACTATAAAAAATTATAGTATTATTTCAATAATGGCTGACCAGTTATTGAATGATGCATTTGGAAACCTTTTGCCTTCCTCTACATTCTCGTTAACACCAGCACTTTTGCTCTCGTCTTTTTTCCTCGCTGTTAATCGTCCAAATGTTGTCATTAACCCTTCCACGACCGATGATGTAGGAACTCAATACGATTTCATCATAGGTAAGTTTGGTGATTGGAATTGAATTATTTGTATTTATATAATTAATATTTGATTTGTTTGACATCCAATGATGTGAATGTTAGGTGTCAGAATTTGAATATCTGCGAATATATATCCGTATGGATATATATATATATTTTTTTTTGTAGAGTACGTAAAACGCATAAAATTTTAAAACTGTAATAACAAAAGGTATTTTGAATTAACTATTTGAGATTTTTTTATTCCATCCCATTGAAGATTGTGTTATTACTAATACTAAAAAGATGCACAAGTTTTGGAAAGGGAACAAATTTTGCCACTCTTGAAGGCGTCACCAGGATGTGAAACGACGGCCCATTTTTTTGAATTAATATTAAAAGAGGTTGCTCAATATTTGAACCTGTTAAAGGAAAGTTTTATTTAAATGTAGAAATTTCTCTTCATTTTTTTTTCTTATTTTTATTTAAAGGTTCCCACCACTCATAGGGAAAAGGCCTTTTCAAGGAGATAGCAGAATAATTAGAGATATAAGAACCTCACAAACCTAAGCCTAACGCATGTTAAATGTGAGACCTCAATTTCCTTGAGCACCTACCGTTGTAGTACCTGTAGAAAATAGATCGTTCGCCAACGTCACTTCGCAGAGATAGAGGGTGAAGGAAGCATGGAAATATGGGACAGTTAGTTAGCCTTTTAGTCATAGGCTCAACCTTATTCAAAAGACGGGTGAAATCGGATCCGCCCCCCCCAAAATGTGAGAGCAGTGCTCCATACAATGACGGGTAAGACCCTTATATAACTGAAGTAACTGCTCAGAAAAAAAAATTCATAATCTGAACAGATTTCCCAGCTTTTTAAAGGTCAAACTAGCAGCCGTTTTGATATGAAGTTTCCAGAACAATTTGTTTCTTATGTTCGGAACAAGAAGGTTTATGTTGTTAACAGGTGAGACGTTAGAGCCATCGAAAGAGATAGGAAAGTTGGCAGGTGTTTTTAAGAGGGAGATGTGAAGAAGTTGAGTTTTTAAAGAGTTAAATTTCACAAGGTTGAGGTGTCTCCACCGGGAAATCCAATCCATATTGGGAAGAATAAAATCGGAAACTTGAAGTCGAGAAGTAAATCAAGATACAAAAGAGGAAGCAGATTTGAAATGAGTAGAAGAATGTAGAGTTGAGTCATCGCATAAGAGTGAACTGGGTTAGAAGTGCAGCTAAGAAGATCGTTGATGAAAAGTTAGGATAAAGTAGGAGATAGAACAGAACCTTGATGAACGTCACAATTGACAGAAAATGAGGAAGAGGTAGCTCCATCAACAAGTGGTGATGCGAAACGATGAAAATTAAAGCTAGACATGAGTAAGCAAAGAGAATTAGGAAACCCAAGGGAAAGGAGCTTGGAAGTAGTGACGCTTGTCACACCCTATCAAAGCTTTTCAATATGTCAAGCACAACCACACAAGTCTTCCCATAATCGATAAGGACAGGGGACCATATAGGATAGTGAGATAGGGTAGTATGTCACAAGTTGATCGGAAAGAAGAGAATGAGATTCCAGATGATTCAGGAAATGAGAGTTGAAGAGAGTTTTAAAGATTTTAGAAAAAATACAAGTGACAGCCATCGGACAATAGTTAGAAGGTTCAGAGCAGCTACCCTTTTCTTCTGGATCGGTTGGACATATGAGAACTTCAAGACACTAAAGGAACTAAGGAAAATTATTAGTATTAAGACCAGAGATCAGAGTTGAAGTAGTAAAAGGGGTGCCAGCTCAGAAGCACAATACCTCAAAACTCGGAGAGGAACGCCATCCTGTCCGCTAGCCATTTTAACGTTCACAGATCTCAGGATCCCAAACAAGTGATCATGTGTAATCAGAGGCATAGACATGGGACACCTGAGATTAGAAGGAGTAGGAGGATTGATGCTATGAAAAATGGAATCCAAGAGATTAGCCTTTTCAGATGGAAAATTCTCAAATAGATCAATCAGTAGCGAATATGAGAAGGAATAGTAGATTTACAGAATGTTAGATAAGATTTTGGCAAGATATAAGAAATTTTAATCAGTTGGAGAACCAATAAGGTCAGTGCACTTTCTTTTAGCGAAAATGAGCATAGTTTGTTGAATAATATCCCTGCAACCAGGGCTGCGGAGCCGGAGCCGGAGCCGGGAGCCGGAGCCGCGGAGCGCAAGGTTTTGGGTGAGCCGGAGCCGGAGCTGCGAGGGAAACTTTTTTTTGAGGGCACTGAGCCGGGAGCCGGACCGGAGGCGAAATTTTGTGGGGATCTGGAGCCGGAGCCGAGTCGGAGGTGAAATTTTAGGGGGACCTGGAGCCGGAGCCGGAGTCGGAGCCGCAAAAAAAAGAGGCTGCTCCGGCTCCGGCAAATACAAAATTAAGTAATTATTAATTTTATTACTACAGGTGTTATATATATATATATATATATATATATATATATATATATTAGTTTTATACCTATTTACTTATATAAATAATAATATATATAATATATATATCATATATATTATATATATATATATATATATATATATATATATATATATTTATATATATATATTCTCTTTTTTCCCGTATCTGTATATAATGTATATTTATCAATAATAAAAAAGGTCGGTACTCTATAGATAGACTTAAATTATTAAAGTTAATATCCCTAGAAAAATCATGTCAACTAAACCAAAATCGAAAACACCTCAATGTATTTGAATATATTACTCACTCTTGATGATAAAAATACTTTCATTTGTCAATATGAAATAGTTAACACAGTTGATGGGAAACAGTCAGTTCGATCAATGCACAGAAGAGTCTACGTAACTACCAGTTTACTCATGTGGTAACAATACATCTATTTGGGATCCTTTAAATTAATGCGACATTTAAAACGCTATCATCCAGAACATTTGCTGCAATTGTTAAAAGGAAAGGTGAAACTAAAGGTAATCAGGAGAAACCTTTATTTTCAAAATCTCAGACTAAAGGAAATTTTTCAGTTGCCATAAAAACACTTGTTCTGTTCTATGTTAGTGAAAAATTCAAAATCAAATTGATTATAATGGTTTGTTAAAGATATGTGACCCCATTAGTTTTCTTTGCATACCAGGATTTAAAAGCACTGTGTGGAGACTGGCTTAAAACTGGAATCCCTTAGACTGAAAAATTTTGTAAAATAGTTTCTAGAGAAAAAATAAACAAAAAAAAAGCTTTAAAAATTGCATAAAGGGACGCTTTGTGCCATTTTAAAAATGGATCCTTAAATGGGCCAAGCTAACTTATTTGGGGTCAAATAAATTTTTTTTTATATATATGGCGAAGAAAAAACAATATTTCTAACAGCTCTCAGCACATCAGACACAACATACTCAACATTTCAAGCGAATATATTCAAGAATTTGTTACGACATCTTAACAAGAATTCGAAATAACAGAGACATAGTAATTAGCTTAGTACGGTAATACATGATCAGTACGATTGAAAAATTAAATAAGACAATGAGGGTGAGGAATAGGAAATTGTTAAATGTGATACTGATTTTATTGAATGTCAAAACGAAGAAGTAATAGTTGTTTTCAGAATGAACTTGATAAAACTATGAAAGACTATGTTCCGATAACGTTAACATTGCCCACACATGAGATGTGGAGTTCATGCTTTACAGTTAGCAGTGCGTGATGGTCTTCACAATACTCATAGAGCAAATCTTAAAAGCAGGGCGAGACAATCCATTTTTTCCGTACCAAAATAATGGAAGTTCTAAAGAATCAAGCTGCAAAAGTGGCAATCTTTAGGTCAAGAGACAAGATGGGAAAGTACATGTCTTATGCTCTAAAGTCTAAAAGCTTCTGCAAACTAAAAGATTATAGTTGTAGTATGATGGCTGCCGGTACTTCTGAATTTTCTCTCCGACAGTCAGTGGGAAAAAATCGAAACCCCTCCGAAGAATTATTAAAACACCCATACTTTACAAACAAAAAAATATTCAACAAAAGACTATGACTGACAGGAAAATTTTTATTAGAGAAACGGCATTAGGCAAATCCAAAATATTCCATGAAAAGAGGGAACAGAATCGTTAACTGAAAATAAAATATCTTTTGTCA
>JABUQX010063479.1:0-20909 GCA_015478945.1 Trachelipus rathkii | reverse complement strand
AAAAGAAAAACCACACCACATTCAAAATAGTTAAAAATGCCACTGATTTTAAACATGCAAGAATAGGCCTTCATATTCTCTCTCCTCTCTCTCTCTCTCTCTCTCTTCTCTCTCTCTCTCTCTCTCTCTCCTCTCCCTCTCTCTCTCTTCTCTCCTCTCTCTCTCTCTCTAATAAAGATATATAATATATAATATATAAATTATAGTATATAATATATATATATATATATATATATATATATATATATATATATATATATATATATATATATATATATATATATATATATATATATAAAAAATATAATAAGAAAGATAAAATATATATATATATATATATATATAATATAATATAATATATATATATATATATATATATAAATATATATATATATAATATATATTTATATATAATAAAATATATAATATAATATATATATATATATATATATATATATATATATATATAATATATATATATATAATATATATATATATATATAATAATAATTAAAAGTGAAACATTGTTTCCAAAGAAAATTTAAAAACAAACATATTTATGGGCAACACCGCCAACACCTAATTAACGCACAAAGAGTATGCACGAGGCGAGAGGCCGCGGCTCGCCTGTCTTAATATCATTGCAAATATAGGATATATTTTATTTCAGCTTCGCCTATGTACGTAGGAAAGTTAAGGAGTGTATAGGGAGGCAAAGCATAAATACCTCATTTTTGGTTTTATATTTCTTTAAGATTTTGTACATTAATTTTCTTATGATTTCTTATTATATTAACATTTTTTATATTTTTTTATTTGTTTTTCTTAATTATTAATTTGTTCTTAAAAATAAGATAGGCAATGCCTACCCAGCCTATCCCTTAACTACGCCACTGATATATATATATATATATATATATAATTATATATATATATATATATATATTATTTATATAGATAAAAGATATATTATATATATAATATATATTATATATATATATTATATATATATATATATATAATATATATATATATATGATATATATATATATATATATATATATATATATATATATATATATATATATATATATATATATATATTATAAATATTTTATTCCTGTATTAAACCTTACTATGTTGTTATTAACTATTTTAAATTTAACTTGGGTCTTCTTTAAAATGCTTTCAAGATTTTAGAGTATTCTTGTATTTCACTGTTTTGGTGTTTTTTAGACTTTCTTGAAAAATATATTTGTTGGCAACAGCAAAAGTTTGTTTGGAAACTTAAAAACGAGGCACTTAAAAATTGAGAGTCAATTGAATAACTCGTGAGTTGGTATAGCTCCGAACCCTTGTAGCATCACGCTATTTTAAACTAAGTATTCATTTTATATTATTTAACATTAGTTCTAGTTAGGCCTAAGTATTTTTTGCCTTATTAAAGATGAGGAATTGTTCAGAGAAACTTATGTTAAGGTCTCTTTTTCCAAGCTGGTCCTAACCCTTTATATTCTGAATTAGCAGGACTAGCCGTTAGGTCTATTCTATCTTTTCTGTTTTATTCTAACACTTCTCTAGCCTCTAAATCCTTATACCTTACTTTAAGTTTGAACAGAGTACTCCACGGATGGCATGATATATGTAGGCAAAACTAGGTACTATCAACTACCTTTAATTTACTAAAATTAAAGCCTCAAACAAAAGGCTCCCTCCAAGTTTTTTAAATTTCTTGGAAAACAAAAACTTAAAAGCTAAGTTGAAATTTAAAATTTAATGGTGAGTTATAATTGTTTTTGTTGTAAATTAACTAGTTAGGCTAGAACCTCCTCTTATTTGGGTAGAGCAGTTCACTCAACTGCTGTGATTGCATATCAGAGAATTTACTTCATGGTAAATTCCCAACATCTTTCCAAGAATTTAAAAAGAGGACGTCTATCTTAATTAATTTTGTTAGCTCATGCTATTTAATTATAACTCATCTTATATATATATATAGCTTATTGAATTTCCTTGATACTTGGATGCGTTGCCTATACTTTGAGTGAAATTATAACGTAGTTGTTTTTTGAGAAATATTAAATTCACTTAGTCATTGTTTTTATATTATCACTATGGCTGATATGGAAGAATGCCAGTTACTTAATAATCCTCTCATTGTAGAACGGGACGATTTAAAAAGAAGGATGGAGGCAATTGTAGCTAGATTAAGAACTAGCGGTAGTCCCTCTTTTATTAAAGATAAAATATCTGAATTAAAGGGTTATTTGAAGTCTTTGGAGAAGACAGATAAAAGTATTTTGTCAAATATACTTAAATTTAAAAGTCTTAATGAATTTTATGTGAGTGAGCGTAACAGTATGTTTGATTATAAATTAGATTTAGAAGAACAGATTGCCACTTTATCTGACAACTTAACAAAGCCTAATACTCCTTCTATTGCTAGTGAAGACTCTGAAACACCCTTTTCTAACTCTACTGTAGGCCCTAATTCTAATGTATCTGATAGAACTGTCTCTAGTTTGAACCTTTTTAGGAGTGCAAAAGAGCCTCCAATTCAGATAGGGAAGTTTGAGGGTGATGAAGCTGATAAGTTAGCATTCTCCCGTTTTTTGTCTAAGTTTAAAGCTGTAATAGACGGAAATCCCGTCTACACAAATGAGGAGAAACTTATACATTTGATAAGCAATCTGGGAGATGTGGCCTATGAAATGATTAAACATTTGAGTCCTGAAGGCTCTAATTACACGATTGCTCTAGATATTTTAAAGAAGGAGTTTCTTGATAAAGACTTCATAGTAGAAAAAATAATTGTTAGGCTATTAGATATTTCTCCTCCTTCTGAAGATAATTTAGCTGAGGTGAAATCTTTTCTTAATGAGGTTAAGGCCTTAGCTTATGACCTAAAGTCCTACGGGTTAGATTTCCTTGCTCCTGATACTGCAGGTTTTAAAATGATTAGTTCACTCGTAGTTAATAAATTACCTCCTAGGTTTATAAATTTATTAATCGATAAAACTTTAACTAATTACCCAAGTATAAATGACGTGTTTGAGAATTCGTCTACCTTAATGAAACGCTTGGAGCTGATGCAGAGGTCACAAGCCAAGCATGAAAGTAATAACTTTAGGAATAGTAAATTTGGCAGACACAAGAGTAATTATTATAATAACCCTAATAATAATAGTTTTAAATATAATAAATTTAACAATAATAAGCATGCTAGTGGTGGTCAAAACAAGGGCCATAGTAATAATGAAAAGAACTCCACCCCCAATGGTTCTAAAGGTACCCTTGAAAACTTTAAGACTACCCAAAAGTCTGCCAAATCTAATGTTCCTTTTAGAAGCAAAGCAGCTAATTCAGCCTTCCCGTGTAAATTTTGCAGCATGGCAGGTCATAGCATGAATAAATGTCCATCTTACAAAGACATTGAATCTAGGCTAGAACGCTGTGACCAGCTGCATATTTGTAAGTTTTGCTCGAGTGCCAAGCATGCTACAGAAGAATGTCCGGGTAATCAAGGGGGCTTTTTAGATTACGCTTGCATGTATTGTAAACTTTTTACTCATATTTCTGCTTTATGTAAACAGGGGCATTCTAATAATTCTAGCAGTCAAACTATGTCCTATCTTTGCATTAATTTTAATAAGGGTGAACAAAACTATCTCCTCCCATTTATAGAAATCACTTTGCACCAAGGGGGTAAACAATGCCGTTTGTTAGCTCTTTTAGACTCTGGATCGGAACGAAGTTATGTTAGTTCTAAAGTTGCAGGGCAGCTATTAGACTTGAAAACTTTGTATAGTATTAGCTATGACATACATAGTTTTGTTTCATCGAAAGAAAAAACTTTCTTTCTTAGCTCCTTTGTTATTGATCTGCCTGGCAGAAACCAGTTTCCTTTTGCTTTGCTCATTGATGAGTCCTTTGATATTAAGTTCGAAATACCTGGTTTAAAAATGGCGTTAGAGAATATAAATAAACTTGGGCACAGTGTAAGTTCTTTGAGTGATAGGCATGGTTGTGAAGATTTTGTAGAATTGCATGCTTTAATTGGTATAGATTTGTTACAATATTTGCCACCTTTTTCATTTGAGAGATGTATGAATGGAGCTTGTTTTAAGATGGGTCAGCATATTGTACCATTTGGTGATATTAAAAATTTCCTATACCCTGACCAAATTGATAAACTGAATGTGCCTTCTAATAAAATTGGAGGCCCTTCGTCTCACGAAAATCTTGCCCATTCCTCTCTTGTTAATCAGGTTTTAAGTCCTTCCACCTCATACTTTAATCCATTGACAAGTATTTTTGAAGACAGTGTAGTAGAGCATGGTCTAGATAATATTTTTACTCTTGAAAGCCTCGGTATTTTAGATGTTAATGAAGATATGGCTAAAGCCGATATTTTGCAAGTTTCAGAATTTAATAAAAACATAGTTTTTAAAGATAGTCACTACTTTGTGAAACTCCCCTGGAAGGAAACCATTGACCTGGTTCCTTCTAATCATATTGTTGCCCGTAAAGTCCTTGATAGAGTTGTCTCTAATTTACATTATAAAGATTTATTTGATGATTATGGCAAAGTTTTTAGCCAACAGTTGACTGATGGTATTATTGAGAAGGTGGATATAAACCCTTCAGAATATGCAAAATTTATTTTCATTCCCCATCGGCCTGTCCTAAAGACTGAGGCTCAGGTTACGACCAAAATACGCCCAGTTTTCAATTGCTCTTTAAAAACCAACCTTAAATTGCCTTCTTTGAATGAAGCTGCCTACCCAGGCGTTGACCTAATGTCCTCACTCCTAAAATTAATACTGAAATTTAGATGTAATAAATATGTCATCCTTGCTGATATTAAACAGGCCTTTCTTGCTATTAAATTGCTTACTGAAGAGGATAGGAATAGATTTTGTTTTTTCTGGGTAGAAAATGGCAAAATTGTCACCTACCGCTACACCACCTTGGTGTTTGGTTTTGTTAGCAGCCCTTTTATTCTCCATTTTGTCATGAAACACCATGCCTCTAAATTTCCAGATGATTTATGCTCTAGACTGCTAGCAAGCAACTTTTATGTAGATAATTTCCTTTATAGTAGCAATAATTATTTAGAATTAGAGTACATTTATAAAGAAGCATGTGTGAGAATGGATGAAGCTTCCTTTAAACTTAGAAGTTGGAATTCTAATTTGCCAAAGTTAAATTCTATGTTTGAAGCGGATGGCAGATTTGCTGCGCATGGTTGCCCGGAAGAGAAAGTCTTAGGTTATAGATATCATTTGGAAAATGATAGCCTAAGTGTGGCGAAAGTTGACCTCAACATAGAGGCTAATACTAAAAGGCAAATTTTGTCAGCAATTTCCTCTGTTTTTGATCCTTTGGGGCTAATCTTGCCTTTAACGGTTAGTGGTAAAATATTGATGAGGGACATTTGGGGTTTGAGTCCTAAAGTAGATTGGGATACTGTTCTAGATCCTAAAATTATAACTGAGTGGAAAAGGGTTGCTTTATCTCTTAATAAGGCTTCTGAATTATCTTTTAGGAGAATGGTCCTTGATAAGGACAAGGTTTATGGTTTGCATGTATTTTGTGACAGCTCAAAAACCTCTTATGGTTTTATAGTATATGCATGCTGTGATAACATTTCTGAATTGGTCTTTTCTAAGGCTAAAATGGCCCCTTTGAAAGAGTTGAGCATCCCTTGCCTTGAACTTATGGCTGTTGTGCTTGCATTTAAGTGTTTGCCCAGCATTTTGTCTTCCTTTGAAGATATTAATTTTAAATTTTTAAATTTAGTTGTAGATGCCCAGGTAGTGCTTTCCTGGCTGTTAACAAATAACCCTAAGTGTAAATCAAAACTGGTTAAAAATAGGCTTAAAGACATTGAACTTGCCAAAAATGAAATACTTTCTGAATTTAATTTGCCTATATATTTCAGGTATACTGATACCAACAGCAATCCTGCTGATTTATTGACCAAAGGTGTATCATTTAAAAAATTTGTTGAAATTAAAAAATTCTGGGTGAATGGACCTCCATTCTTGTCTAATGATTTTAAAAATTGGCCTACACATGAGCTGTTGAGCATTCCCCCTGAGTGTAAACTTAAGTCCTTTGTACATTGTACTGTCACTAATGCTGTTGATGATGTCTTAGACATTGAAAGGTTTTCACAGTTTGATAAGTTGATTAAGATAACTACTTATCTGTTTAAATTTAGGTATATTAAAGTGGTGGAAGCTGATCCTGCCAAATGTGCTGTACTTTACTGGATTAGGCGTATGCAACTTGCATGTTTTGGAAAAGAAATTAGTTTTCTCAAAGCTAATGATGATTTCTCAGCATATTCCCTCTCTTGTTAAAAACTTAGATCTATTTTTGGACGATGATGAAATTCTCCGTTCCCATGGGAGGATTTCTAAGTCTCTTCATTTTAGTTTTGATATTTGTAATCCCATTTTACTGGGCAAAGTACACCACTTCACCAGATTGATTATTTTGAATGCTCATTCTCAAGTTCAGCATCTTGGGGTGCAAACTACTTTAAACTGTGTTAGAAATAAAGGGTTCTGGATCCCTCAAGCCAGACAAGCTGTTAAAAATACCTTGTCTTCATGTTTCTTATGTAAGAAATATAATGCTCTCTGCTTCAATTATCCCAAACTTACCAACCTGCCAAAAAACCAACTAGCTTTGATCAAACCTTTCCATCATGTGGGAGTTGATTTCACAGGTCATGTTTCTGTTAAGAGCACAGAAAGTAAGGAGGATTACAAAATGTATATTTTACTTTTTACTTGTTTGAGCATTAGGGCCTTACACCTGGAGCTTGTTCCTGACATGTCTACAGAGAACTTTCTACTTGCCTTTCAAAGGTTCTGCAATAGGTACACTATTCCTTCTCACCTGTACTCTGATAACGCTCGAGCATTTGGAAAATCAGGAGATATCCTGAGTAATGTATTTTATTCCCAAGAATTTTGTGATCACCTAACTAGGTGTCACATTAAGCATATTAAAATTCCTCTTTATGCTGCGTTTATTGGAGCAGCTTGGGAAAGGCTTATTAGGACTGTTAAAAAATGCTTATATAAAACTGTGCAAACTAAAAAGCTTTCTTATTTTGAACTACTGACCACTTTATCCTCGGTTCAAGACGCTATAAATTCCAGACCTCTCACGTATAGGTCTTCTGAAAATGATTTAAATATCATTACTCCCAATTCCTTTCTGAAAATGCACTCTAATTCGGCTCTTGTCTTTAGAGACTTGCAAGATCCATGGAGAGAGATGGACAGGGATGTTGTACTTAAAAGTCTGGATCAGCAACTTATAACCTTTGAAGAATTCAAAAGGCTATGGTATGAAGAGTATTTGTTGAGTCTCAGAGAGCATAGTAGAAACTTGTATCAGAGTCCTTGGACTAATCGTATAAAGTGTGGTGATGTTGTACTTATAAAACTGCCTAACAAACCAAGACCCTTCTGGATGTTGGGAAGGGTCATAGAAGTGGTTATAGGCCATGATAAAATTATTAGGTCAGTAAAAATTAAACAAAGCAATGGTAAAACTGTTCATCATCCTATTTGCAACCTGTATCCAATGGAATTGTCTATAACCCACTCTGGGGCAAATCAGAGTGAAAGAAGGGATGATATTGACAATTCTGCTGAAGAAGTTCTTAATACTGATCCTACTCCTCCAGTTGCTAGGAGTAGGCAGTCAGGTGTTAAGAAAAGACCTGCAAGGAAGGCTGCTGTGAAGTTCAGGAAATTCCTGAAAGAAAAGCTGGATGATTTGTAAAATAATAGTTTCCTTTTAGAATTAAGTTAGATTTAGGGTTTAGTTTGTATTGGCTTGTTATATGAAGCTTAAACTTTGTAAATATGTTTGATATGCTATGCATGGTATGATATGAGCAATTGCATGTTGTTCTGAACTGAATGTTATGGTTTAAAAGTTGTTTGTACATTTGAAAATCATTTCCCCTTAATTTGCCTCCAGCAAATTGTTTTTTGTTGGGAGGATATTAGAAATATTTTATTCCTGTATTAAACCTTACTATGTTGTTATTAACTATTTTAAATTTAACTTGGGTCTTCTTTAAAATGCTTTCAAGATTTTAGAGTATTCTTGTATTTCACTGTTTTGGTGTTTTTTAGACTTTCTTGAAAAATATATTTGTTGGCAACAGCAAAAGTTTGTTTGGAAACTTAAAAACGAGGCACTTGAAAATTGAGAGTCAATTGAATAACTCGTGAGTTGGTATAGCTCCGAACCCTTGTAGCATCACGCTATTTTAAACTAAGTATTCATTTTATATTATTTAACATTAGTTCTAGTTAGGCCTAAGTATTTTTTGCCTTATTAAAGATGAGGAATTGTTCAGAGAAACTTATGTTAAGGTCTCTTTTTCCAAGCTGGTCCTAACCCTTTATATTCTGAATTAGCAGGACTAGCAGTTAGGTCTATTCTATCTTTTCTGTTTTATTCTAACACTTCTCTAGCCTCTAAATCCTTATACCTTACTTTAAGTTTGAACATAGTACTCCACGGATGGCATGATATATGTAGGCAAAACTAGGTACTATCAACTACCTTTAATTTACTAAAATTAAGCCTCAAACAAAAGGCTTCCCTCCAAGTTTTAAATTCTTGGAAACAAAACTTAAAAGCTAATTTGAAATTAAAATTTAATGGTGAGTTATAATTGTTTTTTGTTGTAAATTAACTAGTTAGGCTAGAACCTCCTCTTATTTGGGTAGAGCAGTTCACTCAACTGCTGTGATTGCATATCAGAGAATTTACTTCATGGTAAATTCCCAACAATATATATATATATCGTGATTTTAAGAGAAATCGTCCCTAAACCTGAAATAACGTTTTAGGACGATTGTTTTCAAACACACCTCACATTCCTTCGTGATTCGTAATATTTCCCACTATGCATTTCTTAGCTCCTTTTAAGGTAGGAAATCGTTTCAATCCAGGTGGTGGGACTAACTTTGAAAATAAGTAAACAAGCGTCTTTGGCTTTCTGCAAAAGCGCCCAAAGGCAACGCATTGTTCCTGGAAGATATGAGAATGAACGGTCAAACTTGCTAGTGAATACGAAAAGTGATATTTGAGAGAAGGGGTATGTTTGTGTTATTAACCAGGAAACCAGTTTAAGTGAAAGTCTTCCTAAATCAGTGCATAAAAGCTAATATCCATTAATAGATATATAATATATATAGTAATATTATTTATATTATATATATATATATATATTATTATATATATTATATATATATATATATATTATATATATATATATGTATATATATAATATAATATATATATAATATATATAGTGTATATATATATATATATCATTAATTCTATAACATTTTATATTCACGCTGTGTTGTATAAAATGCATACTTTTTATCACCATTTTGAAGGCAACAGACTGAGTAAATTTCAGTGTCACCCATTATAGCTTTGATATTTAGAAAGGCTACAAAAGGGTATAGTGAAGGTAACTTTAATTTTATTTTATGTTCAAAATTACGTAAGTAAAACTCGATAATTTTCTTAATGCTTTGTCTAAGTTTGGAATCTTAATTAATGTGGTTGTTATTAATTATCATTTAAGACATTTTTATATTACATGCAAAAAATTTATATTGTGTTTTATTTTTAAAGTAACAAATATAAATAGATTTTATTAAATATATTATTATTAATTTATTATAACTAATTTGGGAATGGCTCCCACTTATAAATGAAAAATCTGCTCTTAATTTTTAGGTTGTTTTTTTTTATATTACGCATTGGTTACGTATTTTATCCATTATGTCATTGATGTCCGAAACTGAGATGTTTCACCATAAGAAAGAATGAATTGTATACAGATGTGATTCATCACCCTGCACAAAAAGTTGGTTAGCCCAAAAAAGTGTAACCACAAAAGTTGGCTTACCTCGCACAGGATGAAAATCCGAACGAAGGCAATTCGAAAGCAGTCAACAAAGAGCCAGCCATGCGTAATCAATAAACAACTTCACTTCAAATCTTTTCAGGCCTGATATAGCCGATACTTACCAATATACGAAGATCATCTGGATCGTTACGATTACAAATTCGAAAATTATATCAAGAGTAAGTTTAGAATAATAGAAAATCAAAAGAATTACTTCATTAAAGAGTGCACTCAAGAAGAAAAAGAGGCTTGAAAAAGCATCAAAATCATATATTATTATTATTATCAAGAGCCTCACTCGATAAATATTTTCATGCATTGCAGTTGTTATATGTAATTTTAAAAAAATATTTAGTTGATAAGTCATTTCTTTCGATAAAATATGGTACCATTATGTTTTCCTTTTTTATGTCAATAGGTATTTTTGTCATTAATTAATGTTAAGTTACTTGATATATATTACCCAGCATATGTTTCGTAATAATAAGTGCAGTTTGCAGTTGTATAGAAAGCAGCGGCAAAAATTACTCGGCATCGTATTGATGAAAGCGTCTTTTCTCATTGGGAGGAATGAATAAAAGGAAGTAAAAAGAAAGATGAAGACAAGACAACCAACCTCATTTTAATGTGACGTTTACCCTTTCGTCAAACAATCCTATTCTTTAACATGTTCCGCAATACTTTTATTAATATTAGTTACTAAAAATAATTACTAATATATTAGTAATAATATATATATATATATATATATAATATATATATATATATAATATTACCTATAGTATATAGTATATATACTAATATACATATATATATATATATCACTATATTATATATAATAATATATATATATATATACTATATATATATATATATATATATATATATATATACATACTTACGTTTGCGTTGAGACGCATAGGCGAGAAAGAAAATAAAAAGAATAAGAAAGAGTGAGAAAGAGTAATGTACCCCCAAATTCTGCCACAAACCCCAATCTGAGAGAGTTAAAGCAAATCCGCACAAAAGAACAGACAAGCACGCCACACCTGCATCCATGCACGCACAAAGAAACACACACACCCACCCGCACACACACTCATAGGCGAGTGATAGACGCAAATAGTGGGCCAGTTTTAAAAAGAAAATTTATATAGCATTTAGAGGGAAAATTTTCCTTCACTTTTTTTTAATTATTTTAATTATTATGCCATTTTAAAACTTTTCGAAGTTTAAAAGGGTATTAACCCCTATAATAAGGGAGTAGGTATATATATAGTTATACGAAATTCATATATATATAAATATATATATAATCATATATATATATATATAACTATATATATACTATATTATATATATATATATATAAAATTATATATATATATATATATAATATTATATATATAAATATATATATATAATATATATATAATATACTAATTATAATATAATACATAAATATAATACAGAGGGATCGGTGAATACCCCCTACAATGCATAGTTCCTAGAAATCGGCTCAGCCCAGGAATAGACATTCACCCAATGTTTAAATTAATATCATATAGTTATACTATAGATCTGTTTATCAGCTAAACATCATAAATATCTGTTGTGCTCCTCTTATGCTATTTTGATTCTAGTATATAGTCTTTTTCTTTAATACTATTATAATTATACTATATACGATATATATATAACTGACATATATAATAGTATATATAATATTATATAATATAATATATATACTAAATTATATATAGTACTTATATATATATAGATAATTATATCATAATTTATATTATATATAATATATATATATTATTTAATAATACAACGCAATTTATATAATCATATAGGTATATATAATAAATAGGTGCGTTTTTGATATTTGGCCATTTTTGGGAAATATAAGAATACAGTAGTGAAATATTTCCTACTTTAATTGTTTTGTGATAAAAAACCGTGCAGTGTTTTTTTTTATTCGTTTAAG
This sequence comes from Trachelipus rathkii, assembly GCA_015478945.1. NCBI lineage: Eukaryota > Metazoa > Arthropoda > Malacostraca > Isopoda > Trachelipodidae > Trachelipus > Trachelipus rathkii. Next base: position 8,946 of record JABUQX010063479.1, on the reverse strand, counting down.
GCTTAAAGATTAAGCCAGTAGTGACAAGAGTCGATCGTCGACTAGTGTTTTTTTTTTATTCGTTTAAGGCTTAAAGATAAAGCCAGTAGTGACAAGAGTCGTTAGTCGCTCGACAGCTTGGTTTTTTTTTCTTCTATTATTTGTTTAAGATTGTACAGTTTGGACCCAAAGTAATGACGAGTTTCCGAGATCGTCGGCCGTGTTTTTTTTTGGTGTTTAAATTAAGTTTAAGTGAAATAGTAGTAGCGAGTTCGATCGTAGGGAATTACGTTTATTGAGTGCTCATTAATTTTGACAGTTGTTAATTAAAGTTTGAACAAAATGAAGGTTAAACAATTACGGTCACAAAATAAAGCAAAATTTTTGTGATTGATTTAAAGTAAAAGAAAATGGCGGAAGGCCAAAACATAGCTCAGGGAGACTTAGGCAAAGATGAAAAGGGAGATAATGTTGATCTCGAGTTGAATAATGAGGGAGATACCGCCGAAGAAAGGGATAGAGAGAGGCAAGAAGAGTCAGTGAGAGGCAAAGATTTAAGGAAGGCCTAACACCCAAGGGGAACAGTTACCCCCACAAAGAGGTCCTCCAGCATCAGTCCTTTTAGATCCAGACAACAGTCGGTCGCACAGCGTCTGTCAACACTTTTCCTATGCTACCAAACCCCGAAATGAGTAAAGGAGGAGAACCGCTCCCAGAAGGGACAAGCTGTCCCCAAATTTTTTAACAAAAGACCGCGCACTTTGGAAATCTTAAATTACAATGAAGCCGCGCACTAAACACCAAAACTCCTTCTAATAGAAAGGACTCATGTGAATATGGCAGAGAGGTAGTGAGACATTAACTACACCCAGAAAGTCAAAATTGATGGTAAGTGGGAGGCACAAACAACAGGCCCCCACTACTCAGCCAGAGGTTTAGAGAACCACCGGCAAATAACTAATCACAGGTGATAGTGCGGGACAGGTTCTCCCCCGTGACTCGGGCCACAATGACAAACCCCCCCTACAGCAACGCTTGAATGTCCGCTCAAGGAGGGTCAAGGTAGGGACGACTGCTGCCCCCACACAATACCTAGCAAGGGCAAAGAAGCGTTTTAATTATATCGGTAATGTCCACAGGAACCGCTCTTCATCGATTATCCCTCAGTCCGTTATTATGTGATATTCCACTACGAGGAACTATAACCTACCCTGTAAGTAACCACTTCATTATGGTGATGGTCCCCCTCAGGGAATCGTACCTAGTCCTCGACCACCCGAGTCCAACCATGGAGCATTGGCCTGTAGATTACAACTATAGAGCCTCAAAACCGAAATGAAGCTGCCCGCTATCCAATCCAATCAAACCTAATATTTCGAACAGCCTATTCCAGAAAGTTCCTGATATGAATTAAAACTTATTTAGGTACAGATTTAAATGATCTCAAGTCTGACACGTATTTAAGACGTATGATGTTTTTTGTTTTATCTGAAGCATTTATTGGCGAAATTCTGAACTGAGAAACATGATTTGTTGAATCGTCGATCTAATATAGAACAAAGTATTTCATTTGCTTCAAAATACTTACAGATGTGACGTCTAGTAGTTTGTAGAAGTATAATGAGGACACTCAAGCAAAGCTACTCTTGACCGCATTTACGTTCGAGTTCCTTCTAGCGAGTGTAACAAATAGTAACATTGCGGAATTAACTCCGTTATTATCTATATGATTGACTGTAAGGATTTTCGTGTCTAGCAATGCCTGACCGATAATCTCAGTCACCGTCTTTGATACTTTTTAAACGCTTCATGGTAAGCTAACTAGGAACGAGGACAAAAGAGAGCTCAGACCTTTTACGAGACTTATTCTCGAGTTATAAGAAATAAAACTTTGGGAATATCAAGTCAAAATTGCTCGATAAATCTGACGAGAGCAAGTAGATACCATAACAATTCAATAACAGCTCTAGATAAACAACATCAATGCGTTACAGCCAAAGATTCATAAAATGTTCAGAGGGCAGGGGATGATGAGAAAAGTTTGAAAGAGAGATATACTCCGTAGTGTGATTGATGCAGATTTGCAGTTCTAGTGAGATGTAGGAAAAGTTTGATCGAGTCAAAGATTGAGGCCCTGTATTGAAGATGAGCATTCCGAAAGAACAAATGGTCCGACCGAAGCACTCACGTACCACCAAGGATCTCATTTTGGAGGCCAAAGGAAGGAGTCCGAGGTAAGGCAAAAAGAGCCAATACCAGAATAGATTTCTCGTATAGGACCACAAAAAGGATCCATTCCCCACCAACCACAAGTATGAAGTTAGGAAAAGGGATGGATGAGTTGCAAAAGACATGCGAGCACACAGACCCCTTCGAACAAGTATAAAAGACGCCTGGTGGGGCGCAGCGTCGCAATACGGTCATCCCGAAAAAACCGCGACCCAAGGGAGTCTGTTAAACAGCATGACCGACCAAGAGATTAACCAAGAACAATGATTATTATGGGTGTCTCTCATGTGGACGGCCGGTCGGTCACCACTTCGCGCAAACTGTGTATAATTGCTGAAGCGTTTATACCCTTGTTGTTGTACTGATCAATGTAAGAAAGTACACAAACGAGGGGTCACAGATACAAATTGTTAGAGACGATATGTCCCTTTCATGAGTGGCCTGTCTTCCAGATACCGATATGACTCAGCATGGTCATTCGGAGTTTTGAGATAGTGCGGATAAAGAGCCTTTGCGACGCCTAAAAGGTAGTAGCAAGAGCGAAGGAAATTACGAACGCCCCCGAGGATGTGAAAGGAAAGGGCGCAGACCTTCTCCAAAAAAGGGAAAAGGATGGATAGGTCCCCCAGTGGAAGGAGAAAGAAAAAACACATGTGTTTGAGGTAGGCTGCACCCAAAGCCCAGTTGAGACGATCTACTGATAGATATTGAAGATGTAAGTAGAAGAAGATGGAAGACATGAATCCCATCGTGAGAAGAAATACCTTACACTGACTTAAAGACAAAAAATACATCCGCATTACGAGCACAAAATTTTTCTCTCGTAAGGACATGCACAACAACAGGAGAAAAATTACAAGAGGAACAGATGAATAATGGACAGAGGGATTCTGTAGACCGCACGACATCACATGAAGATAAAGAAGCGTAGCCCAGTAGACATTCTTTCAAGAGAGATCGTCCGACTCGACCTTTTCAGAATTATAAAGATCTGTAGCCATCTACTTTTCGGATCTAAACTGTCCACCATTACCCCCTCCATTTAGGCACAGAATAGCTGATGTAAATACGGTGGCTCCTTATATTCAGGAACTAGTGATCACACAATCGGAGCCTTATTGACGACCCTAAGAAGCTGCGAGAAGTTGTCGAGACAGATGGAAATTTTAAGGCAAAGTACACCGGACGATAGAGCCAACAGACTATTGATACACGACAAAAAGAGCCCCAGTGCGACAGATACGACTAAGTTAAAGGCGAGACGAAGGTTCTCAAATTATATCTGAGAGCGCATGAAAAGATATTACCTCACATAAAAACACAAATGCATAAGACCCACGAACAACATGGTTGCACAAGCCCATGGCCAAGAATTAATTTCCCTTACACCTGGCAAAAACCCACGATATACATTTGACAAACACGTGTGCAGCGAAGTGTAAAAGATCGTGCCCACCCTAGTTGGGAATGTACCACTGCTACCGGTAATGAAATATTCTCGGACTAACTTACCCACTTAACTCTAGACCTTACGTATTTATTTCCAAAATTAGTCCATCAAAGCGATGGTAAGAATGAGTGAGCCTTCTCGATTTTTGCCCAAGCAAGATGTATATTAAATTAAGTAGCAAGGTAGTACAAATGGTTGCTCTCAGACAGATAAAGGAAGACGCCCACTCTGGTCTGAAACCCCTCAAATAGAGGAAGCAGTTGCTCAGAGTTCAAGAAGAAGAAAGATTACACAGTTGAAACGAAAATTCTAAAGTCAATCAGACAAAGATAATACTCGGTCAGTAATATAGGAGAACCAGGGTTTGGAGACGAACAGACATGAGTCAAACCTCGACAATATTTAATCTATACAAAGTTGCTAGTAGGAACAGAAAGAACAAGCAAATAAAGCCGAAGTTAAAGCCCGAATTCATTCTAATAATAATAAGTAGCATACAGATTATGTAAGTATGTCATCCTGTGATATAAGAGGTATTTGAAGATATGTGACAGTTCAACTTGTAAGCTCCTTCAGTCCTCAATGATCAAAAGGTCAGGCGACGCACGTTAAATGCTATTGCATGCACACGAGACTTTCGCATGAAGAGTAATTGGATAACAGTTCGTCAGTCCCGCACAAGTCAGATTCTGCGCATCATGTTAGGAAAGTTAGCGCCCGACAAGTCCAGGATAGTCTTTGAATTGGAAGAGGAGAATGGATATAAAGCGACACCAGCCTCTAACCACAAGCCCTCTTATATAGCCGGACACTGTAAGTCCCCAGTGCCGCAATACATACAATTGATATTACTATAAGCAATGTTGCCAAATATTAATAGAAACTAACAAAGTATATTTGAAAATGAAGGATATGTGATATTTATTAGGAATAGTCACCACTAATATAATGTTTATTTGCAAAGGTGAACAGCTGACGGATTAGGCCCCGATGATAATAGACTCCCATATGAAGTGCGAATCGACAAGATATTTGCAGCCTGATTCTACGCTAACGTGTTAGCCACATGTTTCCAGAGGGTCTTCAAATCACAAATGACTGATATAGGGACCAAAGATCTCATTATTGGAGAACAGATCAATAAGCGAGCCAAAATGTGGCAAAAGATAAAATATTATCACTGATAGGCAATAGTGTCTATATAGAGACAGCCATACAAGTCTCAGTATATGATGGCAGAAAGATCTTCTACTGCTGTGTTGATTGAGATTTCAGATGTAGATCAGGCAATATCTTTTAGACATACGAAGATTTCATAGGTCTAGTAGCACACGCCCCTAAGAATTATATATATGGAAAATATGAGCGTACTTCTTGTCTACGCCATAATAAGATATAACTATTATATTTTCGAGTAGAGCAGTACGCCTAAAATGCAACCCGCAAGTATCTGCATAAGGACATAATGATTTTACAGACGTCGTGCGATAAGCATATGCAAATAAAGAGGTTATATTCCATAAGGTTGTTACAGCCCCCACATAGCTCACACTTAATCGCAGTGAATTAGAGCAAACAGCGAATTTCAAGAATCTAAGGGGTAGAGAATGCTAAGATCGAACCTGACCGAATACCGTGAATTCTTATCCTATCAGCGATTCAAGATGGTGTGTCCTCCTACGTAGTGTAGCTGAGAGAGATATTTATTCGAACAACTGGACTGATGCCGCAGGTGCAAAGTCAACAGAGTCTTCTCACTCGAGGTAACGATACTCTAAATTATGTAGACGCTCCTTTTTAATCACTAGCTGTTGATGAATGTAAAGAGCGACAATATAAGCGATGCGTAGTATACGCTCACTCGAAAACAGGCCACTCTTTATGTCCCATCGACTTTTGCCGAAATTCCTGGCTAAGAATGCTCGCGGCCCTCGGTGTATGCACGCGTGATGCAAATGGCGTATCGCAGATTTATGCTCCTGGTTCCCTAGGGACCCGTTGCACAGAAGGTATAAATCAGTAGAAAAACGTAGCCTCCGAGTTGATGGGTAGAAAAATGTAACTGAGCAAGAACACTTGAAAAAATCTTGCACGGAAAAGTTCTTACAGCGCACATGTCGAGAAAAGATGCTGAGAGTAAATTGTCTAAATGTAGCATTTCCACAATCATCGTCCTTATCTTAGGTCATTTAAGTAGGAAGAATGGGATCTCCCCGGGACGACTGCGAAGGTCGAGACCATGAAAATTTTATCCCTCCTACGAATGTTAAGAGACATGAGTGTTCTCGTATTCTTCTCTATATTAGTCCTGAGCAATAATTGAAGCATGATGAGGGAGGGGAAGAGGGCTAAAGTATGATAGATTGTGGTTAAGAAAGATAGCAGATGTGCCCACGCTGTCCCCTATTTTAGCTTTCGACACACTAAAAGATAAGTTAGTGGTACAGCCACAGTTAACATTCCCCGATTATAGTAAAGAATTCTTTGGAAATACTGATGCTTGTAATTATGGCATCGGGGGCGTGTTGTACCAGCTTACAGATGATGGAAAGGAGAAGCCCCTTTCGTTCGTATCTCGTGTACTCAGAGGTAGTGAGAAGAATTACGATACGATAGAAAAGAAATGTTTAGCCGTAGTATTTTGCCTTCAGAAGTTTAAGAACACCATCTTCGGCTACAAAGTTACCATTATTACTGATAATCAAACCCTTTGTTTCATCTTCCGAAACAAACAACAGAGAGGTAGAAAGGGAAGCTGTAATAATATCGAATCTGTATTTGTAAATAAACATTCTCCCCCACTAATAAATGGTATAAATAAAAAGGTAAAGAAAATATGTTTCTATTAATCAATATATAGAAAGTAAATCAAATTTTGCTATTAAAAAGTTAGCACCACGAGAAAGATCGGTGTCAAAACTGTAATAAGTAGCCTAAAGTTCTCTGCTGAAGATTTTGGCTGCAACAGAGGACACATTGCTTCAAAAGTGAACAAGAGGATAAAAATAGTTCTCATAACTCAATTGGTTGTGCAACATGCAATTGAGAATTCACTGTTACCCTGTAATCTTCACATAATCTCAATTAATCCCCACTATTTTCATTAAAGGAATGTTTTGTATCTATAGATAACTAGAGGGACTCGACCGGGTCGGTAATAATATAGCCGGCGCGTTTTTTCTCTTCATTTAGCCCGGGGTCGGCCGGGGCGGGGGCGGTGGCCCTGGGGGCGGCGGGCCGGGAGATTAGCATAAAATATAGAAGATGCAAAGTCATAAAAACACTGTAAAGTCTTAAACACTTTAGGATCATATATCTCAAAGTATCATCTCAATAAATATATAGTAATTAATTAATACACAAAGGAATAGATATATATGTAAATTAAAATTAATTAAAATAACAATAATTTTGAAAAAAGAAAATTTTACGAAAAATAATGATTTTCTAGAAGGAGTATAGTTGTTAATCTAAAAAGAAGTATAGACCAAAGCCTCTAGTATATTTTATATAAAGAGTATATATATATAATATACTATAGATACACTTGTATTGAACTAATGATTAAGGCAAATTAAAGTACAATTAGTTTAGATAAACCTCCTTCTACAATTATTGAATATAATAATAATAGTGAAATAGTATATATAAATATATCACTTATCAACACAAGTAATAAAGCCGTATAAACTTTATTATTTATCTCACAATTCTAATAGCAATTCTAATAATGACTCAGTAGTATTATGTGATTATATACTATAATGAATAAGTTACTAGATAATCTAAATATTTGGACTTATAATTTGACCATACTTGAAGTCAGCACAGTATACATACTATCTTGATATGATTGACTAATGCCTATTAATACTATCAAGAGCCTACAGTTATCAGTTATAAATTATGACGTCTCCTCAAATACTACAAAGATAGTATGTATATATATATGTATAGTAGCAGTATATATTCTAGTTACATATATATACTAACTGCGAACATAATATCAGCTATGATTTAGTAAGTGGATATATAATGTATATGATTTAAGTATGAGCTAAATTCTAAATAGTAAATATGTAATATATATATAAGTATATAAAAATCTACTTCAGAATATATATAATAATATATATCATAGTAATAATATATATACTATATACTAGTATATTATATATAATATATACTAATTATATATACTATATAGATATATATAATGTAATATGTTTAATAGCAAAGAATACTTACAAATATATATTACTAGATATATATGAATGCTATAAAGCAACTCATATAGTGATGAAGATTATGCTCTAGTATCGCAATAAGTAATGTATAACCATCAAGATAATTTCTATAAATCTAGAAATATTATATGAAAGGCGTACATGCTGATAATCGGTTCGCGCAGCCCTTCATAGTGCGATCCTCGCGCAAAAGCATTCAAAAGCATAGAATACCCCTTACTACGCCCTATCATTTCCACGTAACTAATTTAGCACTGCACTTTAAAACACCAAAATTAGCTTTACAAAAAATGCCCCTCTATCTATAGAGCCTTCGAGTTTGCTCGTCTCCTAATCTCATCAACAAGAACACTCAAGGTATGTTTTTTTACTGTCATCATGAGAGCTAAAAGAATATTACCTCATCTCTTAATAATCATGTTCATTCAATATCAGCCATCTTCGGCGAAAGCCAAACAACAACCGATAATCTCGAGTTCTATAACCTCTTATCTTTATTGAATATTAGCTAGACGCCGTGTTTCCTTCCTCATACTTTGTTCTTTTATTCTCCGATTCCCACAAATAATACATAAATTGTAAATCATCAATTAAAAGAAACATTGCTTCCCAACATAAGTATCTCGCATGTTCTATATTAAAAGGATACAATACCACAATTCGTGATAAACAGTCTCTTTATACCACATCCCGCCTCACTCTAAATATTACAATCGAATAATGAACTTTATACAACGCGAATATAGTGACATATAGTATAAGAAATTCACAGTGACTGATGACTGTTCCATTTTTATCTGCTATTTTTAACTAACTTGAACTCTCAGAAACGAGTTAACAAATAGCACATGGATACAACTAAGTCAGACAGATCTCCTGAATATCCAGTTCGTTTTACTAACTCTGAGTCCATTCGAACTCTGCACGACGCTAAATTCAATATAAATTCGCGGTTTCTCCAATTGGAAATGACATCAAATCAAGGTTATAGAAGACGAAATAATGGGAAATACATACGGTAATAATATACATTACTTATAA
>JABUQX010063478.1:32500-35534 GCA_015478945.1 Trachelipus rathkii | reverse complement strand
ATATATATATATATATATATATATACGTTTCGGGCTCTGAGGCTGTGTCGTGTGCTTGTATGAAATTTGTATTAATAATGATTTTATTTTTTATTTTATTTTTTATTTTTTTTAATTTTTAGTCGTACAGTCATTTTAACTTAATGTACCCTAGTGTTGTTTTTGTGTTGCTTTAGTGTGGTTTTAGTGTTTATTGCTTGCTTTGTGTTTTAGGTATCTACTGCCTTTATATAATAAATGTGAATTTTCCCCGAAAACCTTTCCATCCTGGAATATTTAAGATAAGTTATGGTTTCATTTTTTTTTCTCTCTTAAGATATTAGTTATAGGAATTACGATTTTTATTTTAAAAATCTCTTTTATTATGGTTGTAATATTTAATTTAATGGTTTTAATGTGGGTTACCATCACCTTAGGGTACTTTTAATTTGAGTTTTAGTTTTAACTTTAGTTTTAGTTATCTTTTTAGTATACAATCGCTTGTGTGTGTGCGTATGTAGGTCTGTGTGTGAGTTGAATAAACATGAAAAGTTTAAACTATTATTAATTATACGAGCTGTGATGTTTGTTTGTGCGAGTGGCTTGATCGTATGACTGGTCGGAGCGTAGATGTGGGTGGGCGCAGGTGGGGGTTTTCTATTGACTTTGCCAACGTGCTTGTCCTTCGTGCTAACCATGAATCTGTGGAATATCACCTCTTTAACTCCCAACCCAACATTTTATTAATGTCTGAGACCCAGCTAGCCGGTGATTCTTTTTCAAATAAATTTAATATCTCCAACTATAACTTTTTATGTAATTTCCAACTGAATGGTGGAGTCTGTGCCTATATAAAGATAAACATTCCTCCACCACGTCTCGAGAATCTTAACTATCCTAACTTCGATGTTCTATGGCTTAAAATCTTTCTTCCTACTACTACATATCTTGTGTTTCTACTACTGCCCACTAATTGAACAGATTTTCATGCTCTTTTTGACTATCTTACTACTTCTCATGAGACTGTTACTTCTTCCGATCCAAACGCCGAGTTTCTCTAGTTAGAGGATTTCAGCGTACACCACACTGAGTGGTTGGGCTCCTCTCCCACTGATGCAGGCTGGGAGGAGGCCAAGACACTCAGCATTCTCAACGATCTGGAACAGTTAATTATGGAACCTACACATATCCAGATCAATCAATCACTCTGCTGAACACCCTTAATGTTTCACCACTTTACTCCTCTCGTTATAATACACCATTTTTCCCATTATTGATTACCCTGACCATAATTATAATACTTTTTCTTAAGCAGCTCCACCATGCCCTAAATGTAATTTCTAATGTAATGTAACCTTATTTTAATCGGGCTAATTGTGAGGCATTGCGTTATTTTTTTCTAACAACTCTTGGAATGAATCCTGCTTTGACTAGGAGAAATTGCACGGTCACGACGAAAGGTAGAAGCCCCCCCCCGAAAGGATGAGAGAAGCGCACCATCCCATTTTCAGCAACCTTTTTCTCTTCACAGTATATCGATGGAACCGTTCTCGCACCATTCAGATAGACATTGCGTATCAGGCATAGAAAAACTCATTCTCCTATCACTCTAGCTAATTTTCATTCCTCTCAGAATCATTGCAGGGAAACTATTCGACAGGCTAAGAGACCTTTCACTAAAAGAGCAACCTGCTGCGTCACTGATAAAATTTCTGGCCTTTGCCAAAATTTATTTTAACAATTTTTTTAAATCTGCCTTTCCTCCCCATATTTGCTCTGTAGCTAGTTCTGTAGCAACTCCTGAAAAGGACAATCTCTTCGGTCTCCTTTTTTCATCTAATCCTACTCCTGAAGATTCTGGTACTTCCTACCCTTCTCTCTCAAGTTTCCCATCTTACCTGTGGCTCCACATCTCCTGATCGTGTTCATGAGATCCCGAGATCTATGAACGCTGTGGAATACAGCGGCTCGGCATTCCCCCCTTGTATGAGGGAGCACAGTTGCCTCCTGTTCCTGTTCAACTCTACTCTCTATGTCTTAATGATAATACTTTTTCTCAGTGCTGGATGAGCACATATCTTCAACCAATCCCCCCAAAACTTAGCCGCTCTTATCCTTCAAACTATCGCCCTATAACTCTCATTTGCACTCTACAGTATCTAAAATCTTTGAAACTCTTTTTTTAACTCTCATTTCCTGATCATCTGAGTTCATGCCCTTCTTTAGATCATCAGTACGGCTGACGCTCGAGTTCGAATGATGACATGCTTTCCTATCTAACTGATTTATGTGCTTCTGCTTTTAGAGACTATGGGGAGACTTGCCTGGTGGGGCTTGACTTATTTAGTTTTGATCTGGTATATGATTTGAAACACTGCCTCTAAGTTCCTCTCCTTTGGCTTCCTCCTTCGCTATACTCTTGTCTAGTTTTTTCGATCGTCTGCCCATATCAGCACTTCGTTGACTGGAGCGTCCTCTTCCTTTTTTCCTGTTAATTGTGGTGTTCCTGTTAATTGTGGTGTTCTATATCCAACTGTATTCCTACTTTTTATTAACGATATTCTCAGCTATACTTCTAACTCGGTTCACTTTTATGTCAATGATTCAACTCTCCATTCTTGAACACAAATCATCTTCGGCAACGAGAGAACGTAGCCTCGATCACTTCGGAAAATTGAGCGCGCTGATCTGGTGGGATTTCTGCGTCACCGCAACCTTGTAAAATCTACTCCTTAAAAACTCAATTTCTATACATCTATCTCCCCATCAAAAACACCTTCCAACTTTCCTATTTCCTTTGATGGTTCTAACATCTCACCTGTGAATAACGAACATTCTTGGTTTCGACATAAACAACAAATTGTCTTGAAAACCTCATATTACAATGGTTGCTAAGGTGGCCCCAAAGAAGATGGGAGTTCTGTTCAGGTTGCAGAAATTTTTTTCCTCTGAACAATTACTCTAGTTAAATAAGGCCTTATTCGCTCTTGTGTTAAGTACTGTTCTCACATTTGGGGGGCTTCGACTCCACCCTTCTATTGGATAGGGTTGAGTC
>JABUQX010063478.1:0-15000 GCA_015478945.1 Trachelipus rathkii | reverse complement strand
ATATATATAATTATATATATATTATATAATATTATATATATATATTATATATATATATATATATATATAATATATATAATATATACAGTGGCGTATTCAGGGGGGGGCCAGGGGGGCCATCCCCCCCCCGAAATTTATTAGACACTAAGCATTTTTAAGTATCATGTTCGTTTATAACAAAAATCTTGAGGTTAAATAATATATTAATATAAATATATATAATATATATATAATTATATATATATAATATATTATATATATATTATAATATATAATAATATATATATATATAGTTAAGAAACGATTTTTGTCTGGCCCCCCCCCGAAAAAAATCCTGGATACGCCACCGTATATATATTTATATATATATATATGTTTGTGTGTGCACATGAGGGACCGAGCAATGATATCAATTTGAAACAAACATAAAATGCAAGATAAAACCGTAATAGTGTATGGTCAATTAAACACAACTGGCCAAAAAGAGAGTATTTTGTTTCACGACTCGAATGTTAATTTCTTTCAAAATGTGTGTGAAAGGATATTTCTTATTGCGACTTCAAATAAGTTTTCCTATAGTGATGCAAATAGCTCTTCTGCGACGATATCAAATGTTCTAGTAGAAATGTGCCCACAATATCAAGTATATTTTAATTATTTATTGAATGCAATGATCAAATAATAATAATAATAATAATAATAATAATAATAATAATAATAATAATATAATAATTTAATAATAAAATAATTTAATAAGTATCTTTAATAATATATAATAATAATAATAATAATAATAATAAATAATAATGAAATAACAATATAATAAAATACTAATTAATATGAATAAACAATAATAATATGAATAATTAATAATTAATATAATATAATAATAATAAATAATAATTAATATAATAATATTAATAATCAATATAATTAATATAATAATAAGCAATAATAATAATAATTTAATAATAAAATAAATAAATAATAATATATAATAATAATAAAAGTGAAAAAAAATTTACAATCCATTATCTGTTCCACACTTGAAGAATGCTGATATAGGTTTGAAGAGTGGATGTGTCTAAAGGCCTATGTCTTTTTCCCTACCCTCTAATTTAAAAAGACTTTGGCCTAGGGAGATGGTAAGGTAAATTTAAAAAAAAAAACAATCAAATATATATAAATATTATATATTATAATATATATATATATATATATATATATTATATAATATTACCTATATATAATATATATATATAGTATTATATATATATATTATACTATATAATTTATATATTATATATTATATAAAAGACCGTAGACAGGGTGGGGTTTAGGGGGTTCAGAGGGTTGATAGCCCCCGAAATTATCTAAGCGATCAAAATTTTTTGATGTCTTGAATCTCTCAGTTTTAATTTTTAATTATAATATAAATAATAATTAATGAGAGCAAATTAAAGGTTTAAATTTATAGAAATAAGGAGTCAGATTTCTTCATGTGGTTTAACGCCCCTTCTTCCCTCCCTCTATAAATTACTTAAGCGATCAAAATTTTTTGATGGCTTGAGTCTCTTAATTTTGATATTTATTAAAATTAAAAATTCTAATTAATCAAAGCAAATTATGAATATATATATTAATAGAAATAATTAATCATAATTGTGGTCCTGAAGATTTGCTCTGTTAAGTAGCTGTTGAAAGCATTAAAAGAGAATCTCTAGCTGTGGCAATATTACAAAAGTTGAAATAAATAATGACTTTCTGATTGAACAAAGATATAATGGTGCAGAAGCAATGAAATAAGGTTTTAGAGGTGTTCAAGCCATCGAAAATATCTAGCGTATTTATATGTTCGTTGCTGTTCATATATATATATATATATATATATATATATATATAGATATATGACATATATATATATATATATATTATATTAAATATATATGTCGTTTTTTATATATATATATATAATATAATATATATATATATAATATATTATATATGGAGTATATGGACATTAGAAAACTTTATGGTAAAGAAATGCACACTACCGTATTATTTTTGATTGCCAGGCAGAATCTACTCGTCCTTATATAGGACGAACCAGATAGGAAAGACTTTTCCCAGACACTGAATGGACAAAACCACGGACGAATGGGCGAAACATAAGCCGTTGCGGTGAAAGTTACGATGGATTATTTACGATCCCTAGGAGAAATTTTAAGAATTTGTTTAACGCTTTAAAGGAGCTTTTTTGATGAATAAAGATGCTATAAATTCTATCAAAAAACTTCAGATCCTTTTGAATCTGATATCAAAAGCAAATTTGTTACAAGTTTATATAAGACTTCAGTTCTATATTCAATTCAGCTTTCCTTCCTTATGTATCTACCATTCCAACTCTCCGCATAATAGCACTTAAAAGCTATTAATCATATTGAAAACTGATCCTTGGTTTTTGGGAAAAATTCAAGCAAACATCGATGATACATTTATCAAAAATTTTGGAATTGCATCAGAATATCCCTAAATTAATTTTATTTCCTGTTACATTGAATATTTGTTTGGTTAAACTTGTTGATTCATGTAGAGAGACCGCTTGCGGGCACTTTTGGAAATATCAAGTGAATGCCTGAGAGATTTCAATATTGTACAACATTTTCTTTTCATATTTGTTTTTTTAAGATTTATATTGAACATTTGTTTGGTTTAGGTTGATAATTCATGTAAAGATACCAATTGCTGGGTCTTTTGGGATAATCCGGTGGACAACAGAGAGATTTCAATGTTGCGGTACAATATTTTCGTTTCATTTTTTTTTTTTTATTTCGAACGTGGTTGAAGATTTGTGTTTTTTTTTTTCAATAATTGGTACTTTGATTCCCTTTCTGTACAGTAACTTTATTCATGGTAATTAATATGGAAGTTTTATCTTGTAATTTTAGTTGTAAGTTTTGATCTTTTCTAGAGCAAGATTTTTCTGAAGATGGGTCGAGCAATACCCGAAACGTCCAAATTTTATGAATAAAGAATATTTTCAATTTTTGTTCTTCTTTCTTATTATTATTATTATTATTATTATTATTATTATTATTATTATTATTATTATTATTATTATTATTATTATTATTATTATTATTATTATTATTAATTTTATTATTACTATTTTTATTATATTATTATTATTATTATTATCACTATTATTCATTATTATTATTATTATTAATTTTATATTATTATTATTAGTTTTTTTATTATTATTAATTATTATCATTATTATTATATTATTATTATTATATTATTATTTAATTATATATTATTTATTCATTATATTATTTTTATTATTATTTTTATTTTACTTATTATATTATTATTATTACTCATTAATATATAATATATTTATATCCTTTAAAAGTTTAAATAATACAATAAAAATATAGATATAATATATATATATATATAATATATTATATAATATAATATATATACATTATATATAATATATATATATATATATATATATATTATTATATTATATATATATATATATATATTATATATATATAAGGATTATCCTACATATATAATATATAATATATATATATATATATTATATATATATATATATAATATATATATTATATATATTATATATATATAATATATATATATATATATATATATATATACACTTATTAGCGATTTGTAATCAAAATGGATAGCCTTTATTTTTCTGGATCTTGATTGAAGCCGATAGACCGATATTAAACAGAAGACATAATAGTAAAGAAAACAAAAAACAAGAAAGAAACAAAAAAAAAAAAAAAAAAAGAAAAAGAGAAATATAAAAAGAATAGAAAGTTCTTATTTACTAACTTTCTAAAGAGTCCTATTTCGCTATTATTAATATTATTATTATTATTATTATTATTATTATTTTATTATTATATATATTATTATTAATTATATTATTATTATTAATATTATTATATTATTATTATTATTAGTATTATTATTATTATTTGATTTATTATTATTATTATGATATTATTATTTTATTATTATTATTATTATTATTATTATTATTATTATTATTATTATTATTATTATTATTATTATTATTATTATTATTATTATTATTATTATTATTATTATTATTATTATTATTATTATTATTATTATTATTATTTTATTATTAATTATTATTATTATTATTATTATTTAATTATTATTATTTATTATTATATTATTATTTTTTATATTATTATTATTATTATTATTATTTATATTATTATTGATTATTATTTATTATTATTTTATATTATTATTCTTATTATATATATTATTATATTTTAATTATTATATTATTATTATTCATTATTATTATATTATATTATTATTATTATTATTAATATTATTATATTTTATTATTATTATTATTGCTTATTATTATTAATGCAGTGGTACATGAAGTATATAACATTACTTTCATTATATTTAGTTTTAAGATAAAGGTCCACGTATGCTATTGCAATACTTAATTTTTTTAATCTAGTATACTTGATGTGCTGCACAAGCCAGTCAAAATATTGTAAATTATGTTTATATAAACTGTAAGGTCGCGAATAACACCAATGAGAACTCATCTTTTAAGACTTATTTTTGAAACCTGAGTTCTCATTGGTCGTTGTTGACACAAAGCTTAATAATATTAATATATTCACTTAATATATTATATTATATATTATTATATTATTCATTAATTATTATTATTATATTTTATTATTATTATTATTTCATTAGTATTATTATTATTATTATTATTATTATTATTATTATTAATATTATTATATTTATTAATATTTGTTAAAGTGTTTTAAGGAAGGGATAATTGCGCAGTATAGTATTAATATATATTTATATATAATATAATATACATAATTATATATATATATATATATATATATATATATATAATAAAATGTTTATATATGATATATAAATAAAGCTCTTCATTTCAATATTTCTGTTATTCTTTCAACAATGAATGGCAGCGCACAATCATTAAATTTTGTTAGCTTCTTTATGCTGATTTCAATGAAAGATATTGCAGTTCTAGAAAATATAGGTTTATAAAGAAATTACCAATCTTGCATGCCTCTAAAGTCTGGGGTATATATTTGTCTTTCAAATTAATGATAAAATGTTAGCATCTTTTATTTTATTGTTTTTAAGATGTGTGATTTGGATAGAAAGCGTATCTAAATTACTGGAATTCAAAGTAAGGTAGTGGAAGAAATGAAGTATTTTTTTGATCTTTTTCGCTTCTTTGTGTCAATCCAAGTTGTATATAGTTGGTAGCTCTTGATGCCTTATCCGATCAATTTATTATTTGTTAGTGTATATATTGTATCCAGAAGTGTTCTGTTTTTAGTTTCATATATGCAAAAGTAAATGTAATATGTGTTTAAGTTTATATGGTGATTTAATTTCGATGTGGAAAATTTTGCTAATTATTGTGTAGTAAAGCTAAAGGTATTTAAAGCTGTGTTTTAAAGCAATTGTGATTATATTGTATTTATTATTTACGTTGCTATTTCAAAGCGTCGTCTGCAGATACGATTTTGCAAAGTGCATTGTATCCGAATTGTTGCTAGATATTACTGGCAGGTAAGCTTGTACTTTATTGAAATTTATTTTTGAAGTTTCGCAAAATATTACAGTGGATGTTTTGTGGTGATTAATATTAAAAACGTTTGTATGTAGATTTATTATTTTAACATATTGTTAATTGTTAAATTCACGGTTTTTGTTTGTTAAAGAAGATTTATTTAAACCACTAATAGGCAACTCTCATGCATTAGAGTAACAGCTGTTTTTATATATCAGCTGATCGTTCATTGTTTTGTGCACACTGAAAAATCGACGTCTTTTGTAAATTTCAAATTCATATAATTTTCAAGTAAAGATTTTAGATTTCCTGTCAAATCATTTAGTCTGCATATTTTTGTTAAAATATTTTTATTCATTTATATACATTTTTGAACATAAATGTTTATATATTTTTATATACTTATTTATGGGCGAGGATTTATATAAATTTAATGTTAGAGTATTTTGTATTGAATAACGGTAGTTTGCATATACTCATTCGTGCACATACAAATGTACATATTGCATGTATATATGTATGGTCGTTGATCTGTATTGCAAGTAGTATTTTTCAAAGCATAAAATATATAATTGATATTTAGTACTGAAGTTCTATATTATTCGGTGCGCATGTACGTAGATATCTGAGGACATTAACTGCATGTTCATGGATATATAAAACTTATTTTGTAAGAGCAGTACATATTCATTTTTTTTAATTAAAGTATTTTTAAATTTATTCCAGTCGTTTTCTTGAGTGTTTCCAAAGGTAGTTTACTTTCTCATTTATTTAATTATTCAAATAGTTAATATTTTAAGTCTTAAAGACATTGGTTTCATGATCAAAGCATTGATCATAAAACAGGTGAATTCATTGATAGCGAATAATATTGACTGAACGGTTTTCACATAAGGCAACGAACCCGGTCAAACCGTTGTTCCACTTGAAGGATCTTCAGGGAGATAAGTTGGTGAGTTTTAAGTATAAAATTGTACTGTAGTATTGCACAGGCCGGTAACTCATTCAACAGGAGGTCTAGATACTGTTACAATATAGGTTTGAGAATCATAGAAAGTGTTAGTTGGTTGGATTGTCACGGGGGCCTGGCCAAAGGATTTGTTTATACGCTGGAAGAGTAAGTTTATGACACATTATTTAATATCTTTCCAACCAATCGCATGACATTTATAAATTTGGGTATTCCTGTCTCGGGATCTTATTTGATAACCCTTCAGTCATTATATCGTTATCACTGAATTGCTTGTGGTGAATTCATTTTGCTATTCTGTTGAATATTTGAGCACAAGGTTATTCATTTGTAGCTGTTTTGCTAAAACCTGTGCCAGAGTTATTGAAGCATCTCACCAATATCGAAGCAGTTAGGGATATATGTTGATATTGAGTTTTAACTGTCAATATAGTAGTCGTTTGTACTATTTGTTTTATTGAAGTTGAACATATATCGATTTTATGGCGTATATGGTAAAATAGTATTTTTGCTAGTTGCAACAATTACCCATTGTTTGGAATAGCAAGAAAACACTGGAATAATTTTGTACTTATATTTATTGCTTTTATAAATATATAGTTTATATATATATATAATATATATATATATATATTAAAATATATTATTATATATATTTATAATATTGTTTAGATAGGAAGTAAAATTTACAAAGTTGAGTGAAGCGAAAATAGTAATTTCGGAATTCCTGATTTTACTCACTTTGGGTTTAGGACCGAAAATACTTTTTCCCACAAGATTTTTTGCAAGTTTACTACAAATTGTTTAAAAGCTGTATATATATATTACTATATATTATAATATATATATATTATATTAATATTATAATATATATATTATTATATATATATATAATATTTATATATAATATAATATATATAAATATATAGATATATTATATAAATATATATATATATATCGTTATTTTTGTGTTAAGAAATTTGTTTTCCTGCGTGTATCAGTGGGACCCAAATTTCAAAATTTTGGTAGAAAACGTGATTGCGATTCGTGCGTAAAAAGGTGACTTTGTTGACGAACGGTACATTTTATAATTTGTTTTGTATACAACGATTATAACAATGGCTACTTCTAATGCTGAGTTTATGGAGATGTGCAAATCCGCGGGTTTATCGGGTAAGGAACTCGCTGCTGCATTAAAAGATAGGATGGCGCAAGAAACGGTGCGCGAGCAACAAAAGATAGCTGCTGATTTGGAGGAAAAGAAGATAGCTGCTGCTTTAGAAGAGAAAAAGTTAGCGCTTGAAGCTGAAAGGGAGAGAGCTAAGCTTGAAGCTGAAAGGGAGAAAGCTAAGCTTGAAGCTGAAAGGGAGAAAGCTAAGCTTGAAGATGAAAGGGAGAAAGCTAAGCTTGAAGCAGAGAGAGAGAAAGCTAGGCTTGAAGCTCAAAGAGTTAAGTTGGAGGCAGAAAAGGATGCAAGAGAAGCAGAGGAGAGAATGTTAAAAATGAAGCTTGATGCTGAAGATAGACAGCGTCAACACGACGCAACAGTAGCTTCACAAAGCACGCAAAGCAGCCACAGCACTTCCTACGCCAGTAAATACCCGAAATTGAAGCTTCCATTCTTCGATGAAAAGAGAAATGATATAGAGGAGTACTTGTTAATGTTCGAAAAACAAGCGGAGGCAAATGACATCCCAAAGGAGAAGCGAGCGTTTGTTCTAGGGTCTTTTCTTACAAGTAGAGCGGTTAATGTGTTCAACAATTTAACGGTTGAAGAGTTGAAAATTATGGAAATTCTAAAGAGAGCTTTGTTAGTGAGTACAGGTCTCACTGAAAAGCGGCTATGGCGCCAAGTACAAAAATATGAGTCCTATGGAGGATGACAACCCTAGGGTGTATTTACAAAAAATAGTTGAAGCTCTGAAAAAGTGGATTACCGCCGCGAATGTAACAATGACACCAGATGGTCTCATTGAGTTTTTCTCAGTTGATAAGTATTTAAATACTGTCCCAAAAGAACTCGCGACTTACTTAAGGGAAACAAAGAAGAAAATACCGGAAGAGATCATAGTTAGTTCTGAAGGATATATGGAAGCGCACCATTTAAAGTTCGTAACAAATAGTCACGCGCGAAGTCACAATCAGCGCAGATAAAGGCCATCATAACAAGAAAATTTTAGATCGAGAGGCAGTGGTTACTCTACGAATAGTAAATCATAAAAGTCAACCAGCATACATCTAGAGCGGTTTCTCAAAGTGGGCGATACGCCCCCTTCCGTGGCGCTAGAATTAAGAATGGGGGGTGTTTAGTTATTTAGTATTTTAGTTCAGTATTTTTTTTTATAATTATATAGTTATATATATATATATATATATATATATATATATATATATATATATATATATATATATATATATATATATATATATATATTATATTATATATATATATATATATATATATAATATAATATTATATTATATTATTGCCATTGTGTTTTTTAAGTTTTGGTAAAGTAAAAAAAAATTTGGGGCGGCGTTGAAAAATAATGATTTCAAAGTGGGCGGTAGACGAAATAGGTTTAGAGTCTAGATCTAGAGCGACAAACAATGAAGCAGGCTTCGGTAGTATGGAGTGGCGACAGACAGATCATTCGTGCGCCAGTAGCAGTGAGCCCAGGAGGTGATCACGTGCCTACCAAGTGTCAAAGAGAGGATCTCGCGTAGAGACTGTAGAGCCCCTCCTTTTCAACAAAGTTGGAAGAGGACAGAATAGGTCAGGCAGACATGAAGGAAAAGAACAAAAGAGCACGAGGAGCATCCCGGAGTCTTCTAGATAGCGGCAGTGAAAGTCCTGAATGGTTTCAGGGAAGGCCGAATCTCCTGATGAAGTAGAGAAGTGGGAAAATGACAAGTTCTCACACCTACCTGAACTATGGACGGTGAAATGAGCTATTCAAGTCAAAAACCCTCCGACCGATACCGGTTGTAATGTAATAGTGGTGCGAGGAAAAATTCGTACCCTTAAGAGTGTTTGTTGGAGACAACATGAAAATAAGATTGCTGGACGTGTACGGTGATTGAGCTCTCTCGCACGTATCGATGTGGATTACCCCTTATACGTGGGGTGGCAAACCGCAGCGGTGCTGGCCGAAGGTCGTCTATGATTTTAGTCCATTGAAATGCAAAGGCGCAGATTACCCCTGGTCAGCTACTTCGCAATGGGAGTCGACCAGTGTGTCGAGGGCCGTCGTAATAGTGAGGTCGGCATAACCATAGAGTTTGGCTAGTCCCCATCGCTGAGAACGCTGAGGGAAGATTTTCACAAGGAGAATCTGATTCAACAAATCTAAGTTTTGAATGGTGAGTCTTGGAGGCGGTAGAATTTACAGAGGAAACCGTCAGTTGCCACAATCCTTGGACATCAATATATAAGATGTCGAGGCAACCGCGGAGGGGGGGGGGGGCCCCCATTTTCCAAAAACTGGGGGAAAAAAAATTTGGTTTTTTTTTCGATTGATAGGGTCCAGTGGTTCATCTAAAGGATGAAGAAGCTACGGGAACAGAAGTAGTTGAAGTCCTTTCAACACCACTAATAAACGTTGGAGAAGGTACAGAAGTACCAGATGTCCAGGAGACATCGATTGAAGAAAGTACATACTGGGTCTGAAGAGACAGATCGTATTTACGAAGATGGTGGAGTCATTGAGAGTGATGCAGTCCCACACACAAATTCTGGAGAAGAAGGATAAGTAGCTGGGGTGATAGGAGAGGTAGCCCTATGGTGAAGAAAATACAAGAACTATTTAGTGATCGGGACGCTTTTTAAAGTAAGTCCAGAAAAAGACATGTACTCTACAGAGGATATCGGAGGTCCAGTGGAAAGAGATGAAAACAAGTATGTAGTGAAGAATGGAGTATTGTTAAAGAGTTATGGAAAACCAGCAGGAGAGGTTTACTTTGGTTGTACCAAAAAGAGTATAGGAGTAGAGTTATGAAGGTGGCACCGATGAAGTCTTCCGTGGTCAGTCAGGGGGTAAAGAAAGACATATGGGTAAAAATACCCACAGTTCTTCTGGCCCAAACATATAGCAGGATGTAACTAAGCATTGTTACTCCTGTGATATATGTCATAGAACGTGCCCGAAAGGCTCAGTAAAGAAGATACCTCTGTGTCCAATGCCCATCATTGAGGAGCCATTTCAAAGAGTAATTATCGACCTGATCGGACCAATCTCACCACCATCTTCAGAAGGGCATCAGTATGTCCTAACGCTTGTGGATGCCGCCACGCGCTATCCTGAAGCTGTACCTCTAAAGAGCATAACTGCACAGAAGGTTACAGAAAGCCTGGTATCGATTTTCATGAGGTTGGGAGTGCCAAAGGAAATACTCAGTGACAATGGTCGTCAGTTTACATCTGATCTAATGAGGGATGTGACGAAGATGCTTAACATTAAGCAGAAGTTTTCTAGCATATACCACCCAATGAGTCAAGGCCTCACAGAAAAATTCAACGGTACCCTGAAACGAATGCTCAGAAGGATGTGCAGTGAGCAAGTGAGGAAGTGGCATAAGTTCTTAGAGCCACTATTGTTTGCATATAGGGAGGCTCCACAGGATTCCACAGGATTCTCCCCATTCGAGCTCCTGTACGGAAGGACTGTGCGAGGTCCAATGCAGATTTTACATGAAATTTGGGCAGGAGATATCAATCCTGAAGAGGCAAGGTCAACATACAGGTATGTTTTTGACTTGCAAGAAAGGCTAAATGAAACTCTAAAGTTGGCTAGAGAGAACTTTAGCTAAGGGCCCAAAATTCACAAAAGAGATTTATTATGACAAAAGGCGCGAAAGACCGAAAAACTTGAAGTAGGAGACTTAGCGCTCGTGCTGCCTACCGACTTCCAGTTAATAAGGAGGCTGATGTGAGATGGGGCGGGCCATACACAGTGGTGGAGTTGTATGGTAAAGATAATTACAAGATCCAAGTTGGTGATGTGATTAAGACTTATCACATCAATCTGCTAAAGAAGTATATTGTGAGAGAGGAGAATGAAGAAGAAGAAGAAGAGATGGGTCAACATCAGGTGAATATAGGTGCTTCTGCGGTGATCCTAGACACCGAAAACGAGGAGAACATCACTTTAGTGGAAATGGATCCTACGATGGTACAAAAAGAAAGGTTGTCCGACACTAAGATCAGTAAGGACATAACAGATACTATGAGGAGAGAGTTAATGGAGATTAGAGAAGCATGAAGGAATTTTTACAGACGTGCCTGGCACCGCGAAGAATTACTATCATGCGATAGACCTCATAGATGATACCCCCATCAGGCTGAAGCCATACAAGTTACCTTTTACGACACGGACGGAACTAAAGAAGGAAACAGATAAGATGATACGAATGGGCATCATTGTTCCCTCCACGTCGCCATATTCAGCGCCAGTAGTCGTTGTCCAGAAAAAGGACGGGAGTAAAAGGGTATGCTCAGATTACAGGGCCTTAAATAGGATTTACGGTCTTCGATCCTGACCCATGGACTGACGACCCCAGACTTTGATTCACCCAAGTTTTGCCAAGAACAGGTTTTTACAAAGCTTGACTTAGGCCAAGGGCTATTGGCCAGATTAAATAAGAGCCTGGAGGAATGCAGTAAAACGGTTTTGTTCAAAACCGAAGGAGGCCATTTCATTACTCAAGCTGCCATTCTATGGTAAAATTTGCCGAGGGCAACGCTGTTGTAAGGTCATGCGCAGGGATTCTGGACTGGAATCCAAACGAGGTCGTACTTTTATATCGACTATCATTCCGTCCATCCAGACTGGCGCGAGCACTATGATCACGATGAGACTGTTCTACAAAAAACTCCAAGAGGAGGATTTACCATTCAGGACCGACAAACATGCGAGTTCGCCTCGTCCTCGGAGTGTTGAGTTCTTTAAGGTCATTTTCATTGGCAATGGCATTAAAAGATTACATGAATACAATTTGTGATCAAATAAGAAGACAAGAGCCACCTAAAATAAAAAGCAAGTAAGGTCTTTCTTAGGGCTCACTGGGTTACTACCAGGATTTTGTAAAGAATTATGCAAAAATTGCAGCGCCATTGACTGACCTAACGAAGAAGGGTGAGCCAACGAAGATTAGGTGGAAATCCATTCATCAGCAGGCGTTTGAGAAGCTGAAAGAAGCTTTGAGCTCGAAGCCAATCTTTAAGATGCCAGAGTTGGAGAAGACATTCACGTTACAAGTGGATGCGTCCGGTACTTCACTGGGATACGTCCTCCTACAGGAAGACGGAAGAATTCTTCATCCGATCGCATACGGGAGTAAGAAGTTGTCTACAACCCAACAGAGGTATTCAACTTTGGAGAAGGAGGCGTTTGCGATCGTTATGGGCATCAGAAAATTCGAGCCATACCTCTATGGAAAGGAATTTGTCCTTCAGTCCGACCATAGACCGCTGACGGCTATGAACAAGAAGAGTTATGAAAATAATGGATTAATTTGAGGTGAGTCTTTATACTGCAAAGAATCAGATTTATCCTAAACCATGTATAAGTGGGAGAGATAACGTCATAGCTGACTACCTAAGCAGATCATATGCCGATGATACATTGGGTTCATCATCAGAAGTCTCTACAGAAGAAGGAGCGCTGTGTAAATGAAACCAATGTTTTATCATCATGTAAATAAAGCAAAATGTACCAATTTGCTTCATGATGGGTGGGCCAAAGATGTAATGCAGTGGTACATGAAGTATATAACATTACTTTCATTTATTTGTTTTAAGATAAAAAGGTCACGTATTGCTATTGCAATATTATTTTTTTTTATCTATATACTTGATGTATGCTGCAAAGGCTCAGTCAAAATATTGTAAATATGTTTATATTGTAAGGATGAATAACAACCAATGAGAACTCATCTTTTAAGACTTATTTTTAATTCCTGAGTTGTCATTGGTCGTTATGAACAAAGCTTTAATAATATTAATATTATTATTAATATTATTATTATTATTATTATTATTATTATTATTATTATTATTATTATTATTATTATTATTATTATTATTATTATTATTATTATTATTAATATTTGTAAAGTGTTTTAAGGAAGGATATTGCGCATTATTATATATATATATATAATATTATATATATATATATATATATATATATATATATACATATATTATTATATATATATATATATATATATATATATATATATATTAAAATGATTTTATATATATATAAATAGAATATTTTATTTGAATAAATGCATTTTTTATTAAGGTGTGGCAGTGCACAATCTTCAATTTGTTAGCTTCTTTATTCTGATTGCAAATGAAAGATTGTCATTTCTTAAGAAGAAATATGATTTTATAAGAAATACCAATCTTGCATTCTCTCTAAATGTCTGGTATATATTTGTCTTTCTAAATTAATTGATAAATATATACATCATTTTATTTATTGTTTTAAGAGATTGTGATTGGATAAGAAAGCGTAATCTAAATTACTGGAATTCATATAAATAATAAAAATGAGAATATTTTTGATCTTTTTCGCTTTCTTTGTTGTGAATCCAAGTTGTATATAGTTGGACCTCCTATGCCTCGACAATGTTTATTATTTGTTTAGTGTAATATTGTTATTCAATAGAGTGTTCTGTTTTTATGTTTCATTGGCAAAAGTAAAATGTAAGTATGTGTTTTAGTTTATATGGTGATATATTCTATGTGGAAAAATGATTGTTATCTTTAGTGTATTGTAAGAAAGGCTATTAAAGCTTGTGTTTTAAGCAATTTGATATAATTGTAATTTATATTACGTGGCTTATTCAAAGCGTTCTTCTGCAGATACGATTTTGCCAAAGTGCCATTGTAGTCCGAATGTCTGCTAGATATTACTGGCAGGTAAGCTTGTACTTTATTGAAATTTATTTTTGAAGTTTCGCAAAATATTACAGTGTGGTGTTAAATATAA
The DNA here is from genome assembly GCA_015478945.1 of Trachelipus rathkii. Lineage (NCBI taxonomy): Eukaryota > Metazoa > Arthropoda > Malacostraca > Isopoda > Trachelipodidae > Trachelipus > Trachelipus rathkii. The sequence continues at coordinate 356 of JABUQX010063478.1, read as the reverse complement.
AACGTTTGTATGTTTAGTATTTATTATTTTAACATATTGTTAATTGTTAAATTCACGGTTTTTGTTTGTTAAAGAAGATTTATTTAAACCACTAATAGGCAACTCTCATGCATTAGAGTAACAGCTGTTTTTATATGCAGCTGATTCGTTCATTGTTTTGTGCACACTGAAAAATCGACGTCTTTTGTAAATTTCAAATTCATATAATTTTCAAGTAAAGATTTTAGATTTCCTGTCAAATCATTTAGTCTGCATATTTTTGTTAAAATATTTTTATTCATTTATATACATTTTTGAACATAAATGTTTATATATTTTTATATACTTATTTATGGGCGAGGATTTATATAAATTTA
>JABUQX010063477.1:15000-20964 GCA_015478945.1 Trachelipus rathkii | reverse complement strand
GTAAGATGATTGATGAATCTAGTAAATGTATTGTAATTTTTCTTGTTTGGGTACAGGCGCACAAACACATTCATCCACGAGCGTAGCCACGGTTGGCGTACATGAGGAGGTTGGGTGAATGTATGATGTAGTGTTTATCAATTTAATTCCCATGGCATATTATTTGCCAGAGTTCGGTCAGAGAGGGGGGAGCCCATTGAATAAGCCTGGATGCTTTGTTTGTAAATATTTATTGTCGAAGATGAAAAAAATTGTGATCGAAGGTTAGTAAAATGAGTTTTTTGATCAAAGGGAATGGATAAGAAAGATTAATGTTATTGGTGGTTATATGGGTTTCTAAGAGATCTAAAGTGTATGTAACCGGGACTGAAGTGAATAATGATTTTACATCAAAACTTAAGAATTGATGGGTTGTGGGATTGAGATGATGAATTTTTTGTATAAAATCAGGGGTATTTTTTATGTGAGCGGGGGATATGTTACCTATAAGGGGTTTGAGAATGTTCGAAAGCCAAGCGGATAGTTTATACGTATTACAATTTGTATTAGAGATTATGGGGCGGAGGGGGATATTTTGTTTGTGAAGTTTGGGAATGCCGTAGAATTTGGATAAATTGGTCATATAAGCTTTGTTGTAAGTGTGAATTTCCGGATAGTCTTTTGTGATCTGTTTAAGTTTACTATTATAGTTATCGAAAGAGTTTTTTTGGGGGTTCTTTGTTAGGGGAGTATAGGTGTTGGGATCATTGAGTAAAGTTTGACATTTATTGATGTAGTCTTGTGTGTTTAGGATTACAATGTTATTGCCCACAAATACAAAGACAATATAATCATAAATAGAAACAAAAATAGAAATCTTGTTAAATAAATTGGAGGAGATTGATCTCTTTTACTTTGTATTATTAAAATTATGTGAGCAAGAAATCCATTTCATTATTGTCTAGATTAAATCTTTGTATCTCTAAAGAACTCCATCAAAAATGGTAAATGGCAAACCTCAAAACGTGCTTTTAGGAACCCCTACGCGCAACGTCCCCTTAAGAAATTTCAGACAGCTTGGTATAATTTTCACCCCCAAAATAATTTACAGTTCACAAAATTACTAGATTCTGCCCACAAATACAAAGACAAGATAATCATAAACAAAAATAGAAATTTAAATTACAAATTTAACCTAATATTTAAAAACAGTCCATGGTGTACTTCGTCATCCCCCTCTATCATTAACAATTTATCAAATTATACATTAGAATTTCATGAAAAAATCCTACTCGGATACGGACTGTCTTTCGCATTGGAGAAAGGTGAGGATATTTTGCTTTTCTATAGCAACCTAGAACAGTGGAACAAGAAAAACAAAGACAAATACAAAGATCTTAATCTAGACATAATGAAAGGATTTTTGCTCAATAATCTAATAATACAAAATAAAAGAGACAAACTCCCAAATTTATTTTACAAAGCTCTCAGTTCATTACAAAATAAAACATGGTTCATAAACTAGAGCGAATAAGGGGCAATAACATTAGTAATCAAACACACAAGACTACATCATTAAATGTCAACTTACTAATGATCCCAACAACTATACGCCCCTACAATAGAAACCCCAAAAAAACTCTTTTCCCGAAACTATAACTAGTAAACTTAACACAGTATCACAAAAAGACTATCCCGAAATTACCACTTACAACAAAGGCTCATAGGAACAATTTATCCAGAATTCTACGATCCCAAACTTCACGAACAAAATAATCCCCACTCCGCCCCTAATTTCTAATACAAATTGAAATACGTATAAACTATTTCCGCTTGCTTTCGAACATTCTCAAACCCCTTAGTTCAAATAGCCCCGCTCACATAAAACAAAAAAATTAACCCGATTTATACAAAAAAATTCATTCATCTCATTCCACAACCCATCGAATTCTTAAGTTTTTGTGTAAAATCTTATTCCTTCAGTCCCGGTTACATTACACTTTAGACTCCTAGCAGACCCATATAACACCAATACCATTATCTTTCTTACCATTCCCTTTGATCAAAAAACTCATTTTACTAACCCTCGATTTTTTTTTTTAATCACGGGACTAAAATTGGGAAGTTTAAAACTAAGGCTTATCAATGGGCTCCCCCCTCTCACCAACTCTGGCAAATATATGCATGGAATTATTGGAAAACAACTACATCATACCATTCACCCAACCTCCTCATACCACCTGGCTACGCTACGTGGATGATGTGTTTGTCGCCTTACCCAAACAAAAAAATTACAATAATTTACTAGATTTCATCAATCATCTACATCCCTCCATCAAGTTTACATATGAACTTTCGGAAAATGACACCCTCCCATTCCTTGATACTTTATTAACTTGGCATAATTCCAATCATATCACCTTTTCAGTTTACAGAAAACAAACATCCCAACCATCCTACATCCACTGGTATTCCACTCAACCAAGAAATATAAAATTAGCAACGCTAACAGCCCTATACACTCGCGCACTCCGTATCTGTTCCCCTAATCATCTAGACAATGAAACAAAACTCCTTTTTTCTACCTTCACAAATTTAAATTATCCCCCCTATATAATAAATAAAGCCTACCAAAAAGCCAAACAAAAATACTACCACCCCCCAATACCATCATCAACACTCACAAAACTTTTCTCCCTTTACCGTACAAAATCAATCAAAACACAAAACAACATTTACCAAAATCAATCATCTTCACTCAAAATAATTCCTTCACCCTTAAACACTCCCTCAGACCCCCCACCTCCCACAACACCCTTACTCACTGCGTTTACCAAATTCCTTGTTCCAACTGCCCTTCTGTTTATATAGGTGAAACCAATGACCTCAATAGAAGAACCAGAGAACACAAAGAACCTCAATCAAAACAGAATAAATCCGCTCTCACTCAACAACAGAACCAAGCAAGTCACACATGAAACATAAACAACATTCACCTATATTTAAAAACACAAAATAAATACTCAAATAAGAAGATATAGAGATTAGGATACATTTACAATAAAAATAACTTCAATAAACAATTAGGTGAATATAGGCTCGATTCAGTACAAAATTCTATAATTCTTTCATCAAAATACTTTCATCAACTAAAAACTGAAATAACAACCAACCAAAATCATTCCCAAATTCCTTCCATTCCATGACAGTATAATAGCCACTCAGTCTCCCGAAGGAGGTGTACGTAACCGTACACGAAAGCTCGAAGCTACCCTTAAATTATAAAAATGTGAGTGTTTGAAATTAAAAGAATTAAGTGCCCGCGTGTATAGATTAAAACTTAGTTTTAAACTTCCCAATTTTGATCCGTGCATTAAAAAATAAATAATTTAACTTCATTCCCAAGATTTATTACTGACAAAATATTGAAGGGTCAAAAGGAAAAAAAAAATCTTTATATATATTTATTGATATATATATATTAGTATATATATATATAATATATATATATATATATATATATATATAAATATATATAATATAATATATATACTATATATAATATATATAATATACATATATAGTATATATATAATTATAAATATATATATATAATATAATATATATATATATATAAGTATATATCGTATATATAATATATATATAGTATATAATATATATATATATATATATATATATATATAATATATAATATATATATATATATATATAATATATTTATATATATATAAAAATTTTTTTTATATGTAATATATATATACAGATAGAATAATATATTTAATCCAATTATTGAGAAGATTCTATTGATATATATATATATATTATATATATATATTATATAAATAGTATATATGATAGTATATATATTATATATATACTATATATATATATAATATATTCTTCTTGCGTTTATAGGGAGTCATTTCGTATAAATTCTCCAGTCAAAATGGGAAGAGAAATAAATGCTCCATAAAAAATTGGAGGTTGCAATTTAGATAACGAGAAGCCTTTAAATAAGCACATAATAGTTTTGGTCTGAGGTAATTATTAAAACATTATCCATAGCTCATTGGTCGTTGGTGCGGGAGACGCTCCGTTCACACCCCGTGTATATTATATATACTATATATAGTATATATATTAATTATATAATATATATATATATTATATATATATTATGTTGAGTATTATATAGGTATAGAGTCTTATGTAGTTATATATAGTGATATATATATAGTATGGTTTATATATATGGCAGCATCCGAAAAGTTCGGACATGTTAACTAGAAAACCTATAACATCTACAGGGAAAATAAATAACATTTTGATTTCAGGAAGTAATTTAAGCGCAGAATTATTATTTAGAATTGTGTGCTTTTTAAATTTATTCTAGCTCATTATTAATATTAGTAAAAATCTTCAGTGCACGCTAAAATGACCTTGAAAGCTGAATTGTCTCGAGAGAAAAAGTTGCAAAATATCACTTTTTTACGCAAGAGGGAAGAATATATATTTTTTTTATATCCTTTTTAGGGTTCGAGCCGACGGAGGACAGAGGGGGTCGTTCCCCGGTAGCCCGAGAAACCCCGACTCTTGCAATCGTTCTTGTTTACCCGGGGGTATTCGTTAGTGTTAAAAAAAAAAAATTCAACATTAAGCATCTTTCCGTCTCACTCGGGAGTAAGAGCATCTTTGATTTATCAAAAAACTGCAAATTTTTCAACAATTTTTTAAGAATTTTAATGTTTTTAAAAATGGGGGGGGGGGGCCCCGGGTTATTTTTTTCGATTTTTTTTAATGTTCCGGGGTAAAATTGTCTCCTGATTAATAAAATGCGAATATTTATTTTCGAGATACCATATTTATAGTTTTTATTACATGCCTGCCTTTCGAGGTTGCTGACCTAATAGTTATAGTATAGATATATTATATATATATTATATATATAATAATATATAATAAGTATTATATATATGATATTATATATATATATATATACTATATATATATAATAATATATATATATATATATATCATATATATAATTATATATTATAATACTAGATATATATATAGGCAGCCTCTGAAGAGGACCAATCAACATCTCAAAAACTACTCAAATACGCTACAGGGGAAAAGCGAATACATTTTTTGGATAGCTGGGTGAAATTTCTTAGGGGGCTGCGAGGCCGACGACACAGGGGGGGACGTTTTGGTTCATACCCGTTAGGGAGGGGCGAGAACCCCCGCGGACACCCAATACAAAAGCGAGGGGTCCGGAAGACCCTCCCCGGGGCGGGGGGAAATAGTCTACCCCGAGTTTCCCCGGAAGGCCGACGAGACCCCGATTCCTTGCCATTGTTGTTTCCCAAGGCCGAGAAGACCCGACAACTGTCATCTCTGCGATTTACCCTTGGGGTATTTTCAGATACAAAAAAAATTACAAAAAAAAAAAAAAAAAACAAAAAAAATTTTCTTTACTTCTGCTGTCTGACAATGGTTTCGAAAAACTTTTCTACTTTTTCGTCTTTAACTTCTTTCTTCCAAAGGGGTACTTGCATAAATACGAAAGGAAATGATTCCTATAACGTCCTGCTCTTGGAAGTTTACTTTTAACTTTTCCCCACTGACTCTATATTGTGTTTGTATGGGCTTTAGTTTCGGGATCTAAGAAATTTAACGAATGATTCACTTTTAGGTGAATTAGGTCCAACTCATTCAAATTTCTATATCCCCTCCATTCATCTGTAATTACAGTTGTGCCAAGGGCTACATATTCTTCAAGAATTTTACGTAAAGTTTCACTATTTCTATTTACAACTGGCACTAAAAAAACATTTCTCGGAACCTCTTTCAATACCTCCTACAACCCACTGTCCTTGTACTAAACGTCCTTTATTATATTTCCGTCTTCCAAATACGGACTCATCAATTTCTAATACTTTATTTTCCCCTCCGAGTTTA
>JABUQX010063477.1:0-2500 GCA_015478945.1 Trachelipus rathkii | reverse complement strand
TTATATATATATAACCCCCAAAAACTATATATATATTATATATATATATATATATATATTATAATAATATATATATATATATATATATAGTATATATATTATATATATATATATATATATATATATATATATATATATATATATATATACTATATAATATATAATATACTTACTTATATATATCCATGCGTCAGCAGCACCGAAGTCTCAGGATGTTAACTAGAAAACTATAAATAGATACACGAAAGATAAATATCATTTTTAATCAGGAGATTTTACCGCAGAAATTAAAAAAAAATAAAAAAAATAACGCTTTTAAAAATTAAAATGATAAAAATTGTTGAAAATTTTGCAGTTTTTTGATAATCAAAGATACGGCATACTCCCGAGTGAGATGGAAAGTGCCAAATGTTGAATTTTTTCTTTTTAAACGGACAAATACCCACGGGTAAACAAGAATGGATAGAGTCGGGGTTTTTCGGCCTACCGGAGGACGAACGAGGGGACTTCGTCCCCCCCTCTGTCCCTCCTCGGCTCGAACCCCCTAAGAAGATATGAAAAAGAAAAAATAATATTTTCTTCAATTATATTATAAAGCGACATATTGGCAACTTTTTCTCTCGAGACTGCAGCTTTCAACGTCTTTCAAGTCAATCAGAGCCTGCACTTTTTACTAATATTAAACATGGAGTTAATTAAATAAAATTAGATAAATTAACTCTTTTTTTTAATTTTCGCGGTAAAAATGATCCCTGATTAGATAAAATTGATATTTATATTTTCCTGTAGATGTTATAGTTTACTAGTTACATGCCTGAACTTTTCGGGATGCAGCCTATATCATATATACTATATATATATATATATATGTGTCGATAGATATATATATATATATATATATATATATATATATATATATTATGTAGTATATATATTATATAGATAAAAGATATATATATATATCATACTATATTATATATATATATATCATATTATGAATACTATAATATATATATTGTGTCGAAGATTTAATAACAGATAAAAGTCATACCTATCAAACATTATTAATAAATAAAGGAAAAATCAAATACTTAAAGCACTGAAAAAAAGAAATCCATAAATATGAAGAGAGATATCAATAATAATAAAGAAAAAGAACACGAATATTTAATAAAGCAACTCCTCCAAAGAAAAAGACGGAATATTTTGCGATATTTTTATTTGCAATTTTTCATGATTTATGATTTCATAAAATGCAAATAACGTGAGGTCTACGCATTTTGAATTTTTTTTCTGAATATGAAATTCACTTTTTTTTATGTTTAAGGTTACTAGATAATCATTTATTTTCTTATAGGCCTACTTCATAAATGTAAATAAAATACTATACTGTATACGATTAAAATTATTTATTTATGATTTTCCAAATTATTTGATTCATGATTTTTTTAAAATAAAATGAAATTTTTTCTCTTTTTTTTTTTTTACTTTTTTATTTTTATATTGAAAACTTTCATAAGATTTCATAAAATTATTGTATGTAGGAAAGAATAAAATTATTTAAATGTAAATAAAATACTATACTGTATACGATTAAAATTATTTATTAATGATTTTTCAAATTATTTAATTCATGATTTTTTTTTAAAAATATAATGAAATTTTTTTTTTTTTTTTTTTTTTTATTTTTATATTGCAAACTTTCATAAGATTTCATAAATTTATTGTATGTAGGAAAGAATTAAATTATTTTAAAAATATTAAATTATTAAAATTTTTAATTACTAAAAATTATTAAAAAATTTAATTATTACTTAAAAGATAAATTTTTTTTTTTAATTCTGAAGGTGAATATTACACCAATTATTTCACAAAGCCTAATTAACTTAATAAAGTATTATTTTTTTAATTTATAAAAGTTTGAACCTCAAGGGCATTGCCCTATTCTAGCTCTAGGAAGGGAACTTCTCTAGGTAATTAGTACCTAGGATCCGAACCCTGGATACTTAATATTATCTGTAATAAACCTTTTATAATAGAAACCCTGGTTACTTAATATTATCTGTAATAAACCTTTTACAATAGAAAGCACTAATAACATTGATTTAATAATAAGAAAGTATACTCTAATGATTTATTTTAAATATTATAAAAGCCAATCCCAATTTTAATAATTTTCCGTTGATTTTGTGCAATAATTCAATCACTTATTTTTAAGACTCAAAATTTTATTTTATTTTTAATTAAGTCATTTATAATATATTAAATTTGAATTAAAAATACATATTAGATAAGATAATAATTTTAAAAAATGTTTTGTTAATAAGGTTTTTATATTAATATATATATATATATATATATATATATATATCTATATATATATATATATATATATATATATATATATATATATATATATATATATATTTATATATGCACGAAAATGCAGTGTTTATAAATGTAACTGTTAATCACCCCAAACACTATAAGAACTAGTAAT
>JABUQX010063476.1:0-31749 GCA_015478945.1 Trachelipus rathkii | reverse complement strand
AAAAAGAAGAGAGATCTATTATATAGATATTATATTATATTATTATATATATATTAATATACTTATACTATATTTAATATATATTATATATATATATATTATGATTATTATATATATTAGTTTATATATATATTATTAATTTTGGAAATTTAAATTTGAATTTATGAATAATATTTATGAATCCTATATTTTCGAGGTTCTTGAGTAAATTCTTAATTTAAATATCACTGTAGATATGTAATCACTGTTGAATGCTACACAAACTATTTAAATTCTTTTGTTAAAAGGATGGGCTTATAGGTTAATGTAAAATAGATTCCCTTCCTTAAATTTTTCTTTCCAGAGTTAGATTAGTAAATTCCGGTTTTCCGGGCGGAATTTGTCCAAATTCCGGCCTGGAACGGACGCGGAAAAAAAGTGTCAAATTCCGGCCGGAATTCCGGCCGGACCCGGAACTTCCAAGTTACACTCTATATTTATATATATATATATATATATAATAATATATTATGTAATATATATATATAATTACTATATATATTTATATATATTATATAATATATATATATATACATATATATTATATTATATATATCTATATTTATATATCTATATATATATACTATAATTAATTATAGTATTATATAGTATATACAGTATAATGGATGAGGTTGGAATCTTTGGAGCCAGTTACTTGAGTGAATACTAAATATAGGAGATTTTTTGTAATTAATTTAGTTTTGTGACAAGGTATATTACACTAATCTTAATACTCAACTCACTAAAACCATAAGCCAATTATACATCAGTACCCCTTTCAAAAAAACATCACAAAATTCATTTCGTGCAAACGTCCAGTCCCAATCTGAAATTCAGCCTGGCCCATGGTAGCTAAGAATACCGCCCTGGGTAACGAGCCTGAAACAGAAGCATGTTATCAATCTTGAATAGCAGGTGTAATTTTAAATACTCAGTCAGGAAAACACCAACTTAATATCCTAAGACTATATTTAGAACTTACTTACTCATTTTGGGAACACCCAGGTCAATTACTACAAATTTAAACCTTATTACGTATATTTTATACTTATTATATATATATATATATAGTATATATTATATTATATATATATGTATTATACGATATATTATATATATATATATATATATATATATATATATATATTATATAATATATATATATATTATTATTATAATATAATTTTTTAAAAATATTATTACTTCATATTTTAATTTGCATAAATTACATTTCACGTAATTTATATATATATATATATATATATATATATATTATATATATATATATAATATATATAAATATATATAGTATATATTATATAATATATATATATTATATATATAAGGCTTTGGGTTTCCCAGTTACAAGTACTTGTCTTGTTCTTAAATTTAAGCTAACATGTTTTTTTGGAGTACTTTGTTACTTGGCAGTATCTAAAACCCCCAGTGTAACTTGTTACTGTTGCAGCACCTTTTGTACTTGGAAATTTGCAAAGTACTTTTGCAAGTACTTTTGGCATTTTTAACTTGCCATATTTATTTTTACTGAAATTTTTGTACATTTCACCACATATTTTTTTATAGCCCTTTTGGAGCGCTATTATTCTAACAAATTTCCCTATATCAAAATATAAATATACTAAATAATATATTATAATATATATATATATTTATATATATATATATATATATATATATATAATATATATATATAATATATTATATATTATTTATATTATTAACATATCAGGGAAGGCTTCCAATCGTCAACAATTTATATGGTGGGTTGCATCTGAACATTCACATGCCCAATTTTATTGATAATTATATAATATTATATTATATCTATATAATATATTATATATATTATTATATAATATATATATATTGATAATTATTATATATATATATATATTATAGTATCATATTATTATTATATATATATATATTATATATATTAGGGATGGGGGCCGGATATCCCGGCAATTATCCCGGTAATCCGGGCCTATCGGGCCCAAGTTTTTGACTATCCGGTTATCCGGCCGATAATTATTGTTAATCCGGCCGGATAACCGGAATAATTACTTACCTAGTAGGCCTTTTCCCTCGTTGGGGAATATTAAAAAAAATTTGAAAAATTATATATATATATTTATTTATATTGAATATATATAATATATATAAATATATTCATTATATATATATATATAATATTATAATATTATAATTTATATATTATATATATATATTATACGCGGTATATATATATAATTATTCTTCTTCCTTCTTCACCTTAACCTTTATTTTCCAAGATTGGGAAAGTAGGGAGCGCTACAAGGCACATAAAAGAAAAGCCAGTAGGAGATGTTGACAAATGTCAAAAAAGAAAGCCCCAGCCCCTTACCTGCCCTCTGTACCATAATTCGTGAAAGTCGTCCAAGGACCAGAAAAATCCACCTAAGCCTTTCATGGACCGTTTCCCGCGACGGACCCTCAACTATGGTAAATCGTCAATGTTAAGGGGTTTCTCCCTTGGGCCCCAGGTGGCGGCCACACAACCATGCCCCCAATTACAAACCCCATTCCTCCTCCTATTTCATGCACTTTATTTCTCGCCTCTGCCCAAACTTGACATTTCGTCTCCTTCAACATTCCGTTTACCCGACTCAATCCACTTTCTCTTCCGTCTCCCAGCGGGTCCCGGGTTCCTAACAACTCTCCACTATTTCATCAATTTCGCTTAACCCCACTCCGACTATATTTTTCCATCCTTTCACGTGGACCAAACCATTTCAACATACTTTCATTTAATTTCTCATTTATACCCCCTTCTTCACACCACAACAATCTTCTCTTAATACGTTCATTCTCTTTTTATTAAATTCTTCTCACACTCTAGCATGCCCCTAAGATTGTTCCCATGGCTGAAAAACACTGAACTTTAGGATCTATATTCTTATTCCAGACCATAGTCCCCCTACTCTCACTACCATACATAACACAGGTACCCAACATACCCTATGTAAGACTCTAGCGGCCACTCAAAGACCTAGGGTCCCCCAGATTACATTCAAACAACGGATTTATTTCCACTGCAGCAAACCTCACCTGCCGTTTCCACTAAACTTTCTATAACTCTGCGAGATATCATCGTTTCCCCTTCCTCATCCCGAACACTACCACTAAATATTTAAAACTCAGACCACTTGGCTTCCAGCTGGCTCACCAATACCTAACAAACTTTCAAACCACTGGAGGATGTCCTCACTCACAACCATAACCTTACTTCTTATCTACGTTTACTTCAACCCCTCTTTTACATACCCTGCCACAATCTTCTCTACCAATCCTCTTTCAAACTCTCTTCAGCAATTCGCCACAACAGAACCAATCATCGCATATATAGGTTAGGGCCAAAATCCTCAACTCATCTCATTCTTCCATCATTCTAGCACCATTTCCCTGCCATCCCCACCTCGAATTCTTTCATAACCCCGTCCATATACCCACAAATTGAATAACCAAGGAAAGAACATAACACAACGGCCTGTCCCCCCCCCTCCAGCTCCACTATTAAATCCTAACCAATCACCATTGAAAATTATATATATATTAGGGAATGGGCCCGGATATTCGCGCTATCCGGTATCCCGGAGGATGTTGGCGAGAGATAGAGTGGGGTGGAGGAGTTGGGTGAGGGCGAGATGAGGGGGAGGTTTGTGAGTGGAGGAAGGGGCTGTTACGTGAGCCCCACTACCGCCCGTCCAGCGGGAAGAGTGGGTAGTATAAAATAATAAATTAAATAAATATATAATATATATATATAATAATATTATATAATATATATATATTTATAATATATATATATATATATAGTTAATAAATTATATAATGATATAATATATATATATATATAATATTAACTTTTTTTAGACTTTCGATGTTGGGGCAATAAGATTGTATATTATTTTTTCATCCATTTTATGTTTTACTGTTAAATACATTTTTTCTGAAATTTGGTGGCGACACCTTTCATAAATTATATTCATTATAAAACTTAAGGCTTAAGAAGATTTGGTCAATAAGAAAAAGAATAAATGTTGATTTCAATAAACTTTTTATTCGTCATGTTAAGCTTTTTTAGAGTTTTTTGGTTTAACTACGAAAGCAAAAAATACCGATTTTTCGGTGTTGGCTATCAAACGAACAAAGATGGCCAACGTGTAAAAATTTGTGGCTATAAATTTTGGCATCCCACCCGAAATTCCACAATTTTTTTTTTGGTAGTCCTCTAATTGGGCGGGAATTGCAGAAGTTAAAATTGCGGAATGATATAGAAATTCCGCTAACTGCAATTCCAACATTTTTCAAATTATCGCAATTACGTAATTTATTTTGGTATTCGCAATTGCGGAAATTTGCGGGAACCTTTAAATTAACGGAAAAGCCAACCTGAAATATATATATATATTATATATATTATATATATATAATTTATATATATATAATAATATATATAATATTATAATTTATTTATAATATATATATATATATATAGGGTTGTCTCACGAGTAATGTTACAAAGCCCGGTGTATCAACCGTAGGGATTTAAAAGTTGAAAATGGTGGTAAGATATAAGTTTCGATTATTTATTCCCAATGTAGGGAGACTGGGTTTAAAAATGGTTACGTTGGTTGTTCCGCACGCGGCATACCGAAGTACCACCGCACAAACTGCGAATTATCAGATGTCAGGAAGCCTGCAATGGCGTCTAGTGGAATATGCACATAAAAAATGAGGTGGATCCTCCTTCGACCACTTATTTGATACGGTTTGTTCGTTTTCCACGCAAATTGTAAATCCGCATAAAATAACTAGACGTCATCCGTAGACATCATGTGCCTAGAAAAGCCGAAACGTGTCAATATGAAAAAATTAGGTTAAATACAATAGGCAAACTATAGTATTTAAAAAAATATCGATACAAGCTAACAAAGGAATTAGAATTAAAATACTAATGCTACGCTTTTAGATACATTATGTATTTGTAGGCCTAATAAAGAACGGCCATGTGAAATGTGTACTAACGAACTAACAGCTATCATCATGGAGGTATGTCATAACCTATGAATTATGCGTAATAAAGTGTAGTGAAACGTATAACTTCAGAGTGGTTTGTTTAGTCAGAGCCATACATTTGGAACATGTCACGTGACCAGTATACGCAGGACGAAAAGGGTGACATGTTGGAGGTGTACATACGCAAAACAGGGAATGCTCGCAGAGCTGCTGCCGAATATGGACAACGTTATCCACATCGACGACCGCCGAGCACATGACATTACCATTAGAGTTTACATGAACCCGTTTCAAGGTACATGGTCGTTAGTTTTCAACCTCATCACATACGGGAGGGGGTCGTGTCCGTATTCGACGTCGAATTGGACGTTCTGCTATACACCCATAAATCCAACGTCCTCATTAAGGCAGGCTTAGTTTGGTCATGGGAATATCGAAGGAAACCATATGACGGATTCGTGTTGGCATACAAATGTATCCATAATAGGCCATACTTGTTGCATTGGTTTGCATCCGTGGAGACCAAAAAGGTGGCTTGGGATTCCTGGCTTGTCCATTGATTGCCTTCTAACATGGTGTAACGGACTTATTGGAAAATTCTTATGGACCGTGATCTCGCTTTAACCAATAAGCGGTAATGTATAACAGGGTGGAACTTCCCGACATTGGGTGGAACAAACCCCCATGTAACATTCACTAGCCCATCACCAAGGTTCATACTCAAAGCTCAACGTTTTGGTGTGGGTATACTCAATGTATGGATATCGGGGCCTTCGTTCTTCGAAGGGAATTTGACAGGACAAGCGTTACCCCCTCCATTCCCTGCAGACCCGTCTTTGTTGATCTTCTGAGTGATATCCTTTAAAGAACACCGAATGAAATATAATTTACTAAACATGAATGGGTGCCAGCACATATGTAGCTAAGTGACCGACCTACCTCGACGGAACCTTTCCGGGAAGATGGATCCGGAAGATCTGGGTCCATTTTTCCATGGCCTGCGCGTTCACCGACTTAACACCACTGGACTAATTTCTGGGGGGGGGGTATCTTAAACATACCGTGTACTGCTGGTTTAATGACCCCGGTAACCTCGCCGATGATCTTCGCCGTCGAATAGCCAACGCATGTAAGGAAATCAACTCGGCATCACTGTCATTGGCATGCAATGAAACCTGGAGCCAGATGGCTGAGTCTGTATTCGCGTGGATGGGGCGTCCTTCGAACAACATTTGTAAATTTGTAATGTACAAGTTGAAACGATCTGAACGTTCTTTCTCCTTTCCTTGCATGCCCTGGTGGAATAAGAATTCAATAGGTGTAATTTGTTATATACATACTATTACCAATTTTTTACATTACAATGTTTCGATATTTTGAGCCTGTCTTGAATACCATTGTTTTTTCAACCTTTTCACATTCACGTGTTAAAACTATTGTTGGTAACATTGACGCGTTATGGGGTACATTGCGTGGAAGAAGAACCGTATCAAAAAATGTCGAAAGGAAGAGCCCACCTCATTTTTTATGTGCATTTCAAAGAAGCCATAAAAAATATATCATCCATTTCGACATCGCATGTTGGTGGTGCGGTTTTTTCGTATTGCGGCGGTTGCGCAAGACACCAACATAACATTCCCATCCTCCTTATGAATTAAATAAATCGAACTCATATTCTTACACATTTTCATACTTTAAACTCCCGTACGGTGATACACCGCTGTAACATAACTCGTGGGACACACTTGTATAATATATATATATATATTATATATATATAATATATATATAATTTATATTTATATATATAATATAATATATATATATATATATATATATATAATATATATATATATATACCGGGGTAAAGGTATTATAGCACAGGACTCCCACATATTTCTGAAAAAATTCTAAACCCAAAATCAATATATCGATATGGTTATATAATTTATTATAAATATTATAATATAAAATAATAATATAATTATAATAACATATATATTATACGTAATATAATAGTAATATATAGACCTATATATACATATCATACTATTGAATTTTTGGATTAGATTTTTTTCAAGAAGTGGTCCTGTGCTATACTTTATCATATACCGGATATATATATATAACAGACTGCCGGATTCCAGCCGGATATCCGGTTCTCGGTTTTAACTTCGCAGCGGATATCGGTATCGCGGCTAATTCATATCCGGCCCATCCCTAATATATTTATAATATATTATATAGTATATTATATTATTATATATATATATATATATATATATAATTATATATATTATATATATATATATATATATTAATATATTATATTATACGCCCAAAAATTGAGTAGCATACCTTCTAATATTGTTACTGTTTGCAAAAGAAGCCAGCACACTGAATTTTTTCCCAACATTATCATATTTATGGCTGCTGTAGGGGTTTTGCTGCATAGCATCCTACTTCTACCCCGGTTTTATGCCTGAACAATGTGCCATCACCTAATATTTATTAAGTGTATTTCCATTTATGTCTTTATTATATATTTATAATCATAAATTTCTTCCCACTCTGCTAATCATGTTTTTTTAGGAGATTATAAGTAAAGTAGGCACTTTCAGAGACATATTATTTTTGTGAAGTGGACCACTTTTATTTTTGTCCCTTCACCACATCTCCGTCAATCTCAGGATTCCTTGTGGACAAGGAATTAACACCTCAGTAAAAGTAAGATATTACTTTTACTATGTTCATACACTTAATGTCTTTATAATTTTAGAGGTGTGTGTGTGCTCCATTTGAGATTTCTGTATGGCTTGGCTTATGGCTTCTCTATTTTCACAGTTCATCAGCAGTTCTCCGGTCTTCCTCAAGACTCTTCAAACAACCCTTGTGGAAGGTTTCTAACAATCCCCAAGGGTGAGTTGAAGCCATGCTTTATATCCTTTTTTATGTTTTCTGTCATGGAGCACAATTTTTTACATTATGCCTATTTTATTTTACCAGGTTCTAGTGCAGGGGCATATTGCTTATGTTCTAGTGCAGGGGCACATTGTCCATTCTAGTGCTGGGGCTTATCGCCTCCAGTTTATTACATTTTAGTGCTGGGACTTACTGCTCGTTTTCCAGCTGGGCGTTTAATTACGTCTCCATCACAACTTGGATCTTATACAACCTCCAGCAGACTATTCAATTCAGCACTGGGAGTGCTGTTTCATCAGACCACGAAAGTTGAGTGATCTTTAATATTTGCATCCTTTACTACACACACACATATCAGTTCTTGTTCCTTTTTGTAAATATATCTCTCTTGAAACTTGAATTGAATGGAATTTAACTGAACTGACCTTACGACTTCAACTTACGATCTTAGGTTTGGGTCTAGACCAAACCGATGGATAACAGATACTCAGAAATAGAAATCGACATTTAGATTATCCTCCCCTTAATTTAAGTACAATAAACGTTGTTTTAAAGTTTTGTTTTATTTCCGGGATTCATCAACCTTGCCTTGGTTCATGTCAAGAAGATCGTCCGCGATTCGCACTTAACTTAAATTATATCGAAGGTTTCATTTGTTTGGGATAGTCCAACGTGAGAGTGTTCAGGTATATAAGTAGTACCGTTGGAGATACCTATTCTAACCATTAACCCAGCGGTGTAGGTAGATAATATTTACTTTAGTTTAGTATTTTCAGAACTAACCCTCTAACACCTCTTTGCGCCACAGTACATACTAACTTAACTGACCTAATTTCTCTGCTCTGTTCTCTTGATAAATTATATCCATTAATCATTAATCAGGACAGTTCCTTTGTCTCTGATTCTTGACGCTTTTGCATGTGAGTTCTGCTCTCATACTTTCTAAATTTATTGGGTGTTTGGGAACCTACTTGTTAACAGTTATACGGGTCTTCTTTCCATTAACTCTCCCTAACATACTCTTTAAATTTAGTTGGCGCCCGAACAGGGACTGCCATTTTGCATGTTTAATTAGAATTCCTATAGTAGGGTTTAACAAAGTTATCAGGGTAGATACTACATTCTTGAACAATTCCAATTCGCAAATTCGAGGTCAAGTCAAGTCCAGAGTTTTGATACTGTTTTAGTTTCAAAACAAACTTAACCTCCTTTTCCTGCAACGCTTTTCTCACTTAACATCCCTCATTTATATTTTGTTTGTTTATATATATTATTTTTATCATATATTTTTTTATTATAAACATTTTATGTACTAATCATGACTTCTTCCAACAGATTCGTAGGGCTTGGGGGTGATGGAGTGAATGTGGGAATGGATGAGGTTGAGAGTCGGCGTGACATGGGAGCAGTGGGCGGTGGTTTAGCGAACATGGGTGGTAATATTGAGGATGAGATGCCTCCAGCGACTCAACAGGAGATGATGAGTTTCATCAGGGAAAGAGAGGCAATGGAACAGTTACAGTTACAAAGCAGAGAACAAATAAATCCACCACCTAGAGTTCCTCAGCATTTAACAGAGCAGGTAGCAAATCCACCTTTAGAGGAATTTATATCGACCATTACTCAGGAATTTAAGTTCCTAAAAGAGGAAACGGCCTTATTGAGGGCACAACAGGCTATACCACCACAACAACCGATTGTTGCTACAGCTACTCCAGTAATGACAACAGATGTGTTGTCCAACGAGATGGCTCTAATAAACTTTGGGTCACCTGTTTCACCATTACTAACAGCACCAATGCAGCAACAACAACAACAGTTCTATCCAGGAACTATGGCTCAAACTTTTGTAAGTTCCCCTTCTTCTGACGTTCATTACATCGACGCACACCGACGATCCCCCAACACAGACTGACTGACGGCTTAACTAAAGACAGCAATATATACCTCCTTATTTCAATGATCCCTTGACTTCAAGTCCTTCAGAGATACCAATAACAGTTCAACAAGCCGGTATCGCTCCGCTTATCGATACCAGGTCATATGTTGTTCCGCCTCAACCACAACCAATTTACTCTCTTGCAGATAACAGAGAGCCAGCTTCAATACTCGCACCTAGTAGATTAGACATTTTGGAGCGGCACATGCTTCTAATGTCTCAATCTATTCTCTATCTGGCTGAAATCGCCAAGAACTCCAGAAAAGTGAAAGTGGTTGAGCCAGGAAAGTACAAATATGAGGCTGATCAGGATTTGGTTAGTTATTTCGCCGACTTTGAGCAGTATTGCTCATTTAACTATCCAAATGCACCTCATCAATGGTTAAGGCTACTAGGCAGGCAACTTGAAGGTTCGTTCCTGCAGCTGTACAACTTACTTATTAAAGATGACAGGAACTATGGTTCTATCAAAGAGACTCTACTAACGTGGTACCAGCAAGAGGAGAAAAGGAAAGATGCTCATAAGCTCAATGCATACCACTCAGCTTATAGGACTCCCGGTGAAAGCGTTCGAATGTACGCTCTTCGCCTGGAACATCTCGCAAAGAAAGCCTATCGTGGGCTAGACATGAGAGAACATGATTCTCTACGTACAGCTTTCCTTCTGAGTCTTCCTCCTTACGTCGAGAAACGGATAACAGAATATATCACACAGCAAGAAGAAGATAGTAATATTCGTGTGCCATGGCGGAAAATAGTAAGCCTTGCTGACACCTACATTAGAGACTACGAAAAAGGGAAGAATGTAGCCGCTTCTTCTAACAGCCGGTTTACCGTGTCTTCGGATCAACCTAAACAAGACTTAGACGAGACGATCAGAATAGATGTCATTAATCCAGGTTGGTCGGAGGTTTTACAATCCCAACATGCACAGCCACAACCACCTAAAACAAACAATACCCGCCAACAGAGTACTCGTAACGATAACAATAAATCTTATTATCCCTCATCCACTAACAGACGCAATCAGACCCAAAACACTTACACTCCGACACGTCACAACGAGAACACTAACAGAAAACACCTCGTTTGTGATTATTGTGAGAATGTTGGGCACGTGATGGATGAATGTTATAAGTACTTGGGGATATGCAGTTATTGTCGAAAGAGGGGGCATGTAAGGAATGAATGCAGGTCTATCAGATCCCCTCCACGCACTAAACAATTGAATTCGGGTAGAGTGTGTCCGTTTTGTAAGGGTCCACATGCGGGAATAAACTGTTCACAAAGGACACCACCGCGCAATGCACAAAGGACTCAGAGGTCGCCCACAAATAACAGAAAAAATAAATCACCACAGGCCTCTGGTTCAAACAGGAAACATAATTCCCCCAGCGCGGACAAAACACACAGAGCACCGACTAACATGCGTGACTCACCAAGGCCGCAACGGAAGTTTTTAGACCCGTGCGACTGGTGCCATAAGTCACATATGGAAGGCCGATGCATGGGTCCTTCTTCAGAAGCAGAACAAGCTGCAGCTTTAAACTGCAAGTCTCCACGGAAATGAGCCCTCCAGTGGAGAATAATAGCTTACAGCAGCTCATGGATACCAATGCCTTAGTAGACATAGTAAATAGTGATAGAAGTAGTGCTAGCACTTTTCCTGTAGCCGTAGACTTAGTAGTCGATAGCAGTAGTGCTAGGACCCTTCTACCTGACACAAAGACTCTTCTACCTGACACAAAGACTCTTCTACCTGACACAAAGACTCTTTTACTTGACACAAGGACTACTAGTGATAGTAATAGAGATAGTTACTCTCTTTCTTCTCACGTAGTATGTAGTAGTAGTTCCCATACGGAACCAGTAGTATCAGTCGTAGCGAGTAGCCTTATGATAGGAAGTAGCGATAGTCATAGCAACAGGCAGGCAGAACCATCAGCAGCAGCAGAGATTCAACAAAAACCACTTGTCCAGTCAAACAAATGCTTGACTACGGCTGAGGGAGATTTAAGGACGATCCCTGTAAATCTCAGTTCAGCCAAGGTCGATCCACTGGTAATTTGTGTGGCTTTCAGTCCGGATAGTTCAGGGTTTTATGGCTGCATGGTTGACAGCGGCTCAGGTGTAAGCCTGATCAGCTCCGCTTTAGTTGCTGACCTATTTCCTCATGCCGAGCTTTTACCTTCTTCAGAGGAGGGCATAAGGGCAATCAGTGGGTTGCATCGGCGGAACGCTGTTCCTGTGGAACATTACCTCAAACTACCGATCTTCTTTGAGAATGGTTTCTCAGTTCCACCCTCTTTATTCTTTATTGTTCCTGCCGACCTTATGCCCGAATTTATCGTTCTCGGCGCTGCTACTCTTCGGGAACATAACCTTCTCCCTGATTTAACTCGTAGGGAGTTAGTTTATCGTTCGGGTCAGAGAATGGAGGTAGTGGCTAAGGACTACTGTTTTAACCGGCCTTTCTTCAATTGTGTTTCGGTCCATTCTCTTACAGTATTTCCCCATTCTTGCCGATTCTTGGACATTTCAGGCCCACCAAATACACCTTCAGTTTTAGTAGGTTTTCAAGGGAGGGAACATCCTACTCTTATTCCTATTCCTGGTGTGGTGGACCTCAATTCTTCTAATCCTCAGATTGCTATTTTTAATCCTTCTGATCGACCACAATATATTCGTAAGAATACTATTGTCGGTCGTCTTTCTCCTTTATCTGTGGACTCGGATTTACAAATCAACAACTTGCGAGTGCAAGTGGCCCAAGAATCGGATTCCCACGAATCAGTTCCATCTGCTTGGACTGCAGATCGTCTAATGGAAGAGTTTCATATCTCAGAATTGCAGCTAACGGATAAACAGAAACAAGATTTAATTACAGTGTTGTTAAATCACCAGGCCGCACTAAGCGTTGGTGACAACGATGTTGGTGTAGCCACTAACATCACACATTCCATAGAGCTAGAGACCGACAGACCTGTCCGAGTTCCTGTCCGCCGTTTCCAAGGCCCTTTGGCCCAGGAGATCGAACAGCAATGTCGGGATCTATTGGAACAAAACATCATTCGTCCAAGCAGATCTCCTTATTCAGCTCCAGTTGTACCGGTCAGAAAACCAGACGGCACGTTACGATTGTGCATAGACTATCGCAAGCTCAATAATGTGACAAAACCAGATTCTTTCCCATTGCCTAACCTTACCGACACGATTTACAATATGTATGGTAACACATATTTTTCTACTATAGATCTTATTAAAGGTTATTACCAGGTCGCAATGGAACCGGACAGTATTGAGAAAACGGCGTTTTCCACACCGTTTGCTCAATATGAGTTTCTTAAGATGCCATTTGGTGTAATGAACGGTCCGGCGACATTCCAACGTGGAATGATGCTTGCTCTGGCCAGGTTGCCGTGGTCCAAGGTGATGGTTTACATAGATGATATCATCTTACTCAGTAACAGTTTTGAAGACCATCTTGTCACCCTTGGACAGGTCCTTTCTGCTTTAGAAAGGAATGGCTATAAACTTAAACCCAGCAAGACAAAGTTATGTCGAACTGAGGTTGAGTTTTTAGGCCATCACATTTCCAGCAAAGGGATTTTGCCCTTACAGAAGAATATACAGGGAGCATTGGAGTTTCCCGTACCCACTACGGTAAAACACCTTCGCCAGTTTCTAGGGATGGTGAATTTTTATCGCCGTCATATCCCTCATTGCTCCCAGATCAGTAAACCATTGTCCTGCCAAACGGGGGGCAAAACAGTTAAGTGGACCTCAGAGTGTCAACGTGCTTTTGAGGAATTAAAACAGGCCCTGGTAAACCCTCGTTTGCTAGGATTTCCAGATTACGACTCCACTGCATCTCCAATGGAACTTCATGTCGACGCCTCCGACATTGGCGCCGGGGCGTGTCTCTCGCAAATACAGAATGATGAACGCCGACCAATAGCTTTCATTTCTATGACCTTTAACGGTGCTCAGAGGAACTACGGAGTCATAGATAAAGAGCTAACAGCTTTACGATGGGCAGTAAAGTCTTTGAGACCTTTTCTGCGGGGAGTCAAGTTCATCATCTTTACTGATCACATGCCTCTGATTTATTTACAGAACATGAGTCTAGTCGATGGTCGACTAGCACGCACCATGGAGGAGTTAAACGAATTCGATTTCGAAATTCGACACATTGCTGGTAAAAGCAATGTTGTAGCCGATGCCCTCTCTCGCTCACCTATTGATCCTTCGTCAGATGCTCCTCAGGATCTTGATCTTTCAGTACCACCTTCTGTGGATTTTATCCCTTCTGGATATTTCGTTTTGGAAGTAGCGGGAGGCGGCGATTCCTTATATCATTGTTTCTCCATGTTTCTCTATGGGTCATCTGAACAACATGGCGAACTACGAACAATTGTTGTTGAAGAACTTCGGAAACATTCACCTAAATATCGGTTACAGGGCAGACACGTGCAAAAGAAGTTACGTCTTCTACAGCTTCCTGGACAATTGCCCATTCCAGAGGTCATTGATGCCTTCTGTGACCTTTTTAAGGTTATGGTGTGTGTCTATTATAATGACAAACATCCCATTGTCTATGGAAGCCAATTTGTCAACAATGTTTGTTGTCTCAAGTGTCTAAGTGGTATACATTACAATTATCTGATGCCTACCACTTTGGACATTAGCACGTCCTAGCCTTTTCAGATAAACAGTTAACAGTCTTCAGATTTTTCTATCTTTTCATCAATTTCTTTCTCAATAGGATCTGCCGTTGTTCGTTGAACTGAACGCTTGCTCGCTCCTGTGGTATTTCGCTCTCTTCCTCATCAATTTTCCCATTTTCCTTCGTTCTTCCTGGGTTCTGTGAGTTCTGGGAGGGAATGATCATGGGGTGGTACAGGGTGGAATTTGCAGGATGGCATGCGGTTAATGCAGAAACATGCGGATGTTTTGAGGATGATTTTCTAATGCGGATGCGAATTACATGCACTCATTTCATCTCTCTTTCATTACATTAGAGTCAGACAAATTCAGTGACACTGTAGAATCTTTCTTTACATTCATCTCAGCCTCACTGAATACTTGCCTATAATTCTATCAGAACGTTGTTGTTGGTTGTAGTAATTTATTATTATTATTTTTAATTTAATATTTTTAATATTTAAAACTGAAATAAAATGTAAAAATGAAAATTTTCCCTGTTAGGCTAATTTTAAGGACATATTTTCATTTAAACGTAAAACACAGATAACAGAGTTGAAGATTGCCCTCGTGGTATTCAACTACCAGTATGATAAGCCAACAACTGTTATGTTCTTTTGTCACTCAACACATTTTTCAATTTGATACACCGACACTTATTATGTGCTTATTATTTATCAATTTGTAAATATGTTCTAAAAATCAGAAATCGTAAAGATTAATTTGTAAATGTAAACGAATCACCAATATATTTGGTTTATTTTTAGATTTAAGATTTATTCTCATTTGTATGCTTTTGTGCCATAATCAGAACTTTTTCCCAATTCTACTAATCTACTGTTTTTAGGGATATATAAACGTAGATAGTAGCCATTTTCAGCTATAAATATTTTGTGAAGTGGAACAAATTATATTCTGTCCACTCACTGCATCAGGCAAATTAGGATTCCTTGTGGACAAGGGATTTCACCTCCGTAAAAGTAAGATGTTACTTTTACTATGTTGATACTAAATGTCTTATTGTTTTATAGAGGTGTATGTTCTATTATTCTATGTTACGGACCTACTGCTGTTTCATTTCATAGACTATTTTGTGAAATCTTTGTGTAAAGTCTACTACCCGAAATTCTAAAGCCGAAAAGCAGAACCACCTTCAATTCAGCACAAACTATAAAGATAAGAGTCTCTCATTGTTTGCATCCTGCCACACACATACATACACGTATGTTCTTGTTCCTTGTTTATATGCACTTACTCTGGGAACTTGACTTGAGTATTATGTAAATTGACTTGTCTGATCTTCAATTCAACACGATCTTAGGTTTGGGTTTAGACCAAACCAGCAGCTAACAGATACTCAGAATCGTCACATTTAGATTACCCCCCCCCCCCATTAATTGATATTCAATAAACGTTATTTTAAGACGTATTGTTTTCTTTCCCTTGATCATCAATTCATCAAATCTGTTATATTGTGCAAAAGGGAATCTTCATCACGTCTTCACTTACTGAAGATTCATCATTTGCATAAAGACCGAAGTGGAATTGTTCAATGGTAATTACGTAGTTACCGTTAGAAATTAACTAATGCTATCATTAATAGCGGTGTAGGTAGGTTAAATATTAACTTAGTTAGTGTTTTCAGACTAACCTTTTAACACCTAGTTGCCACAGGGTAGTAACAGTAGTACTAACTGACTAATTTTCTCTCTTTTGCTATTAAAATTAATTCATTAATCTTTACTGACAGTTCCTTTTAGTCTCTGATCTTCGACGCTGCATTAGTTTCTGATCTCACTTTCTAGATTTATTGGGTGGTTTGGGGACTCTGTTAACAGTTAATAATCCGGGTCTTTTTTCCATTAACTCTCCCTAACACTGCTGCCGTGGCACCTGAAATGTGTTATAAAATGTCTTAAATGTTGAATTTCCACACCACCACATGGGGTAACGACAGCCGGCGCGTTTTTTTTTTACTGTGGAGTCTGCAGTAGGCTTAATCCACAAAGGTACACCTAATAATTACTCCAAAGGTGCCTTTCTCATTTCAGAACTTTGTTGACTTTGAAAAACACATCTCTGTGCTTTCTACAATCTGCAAGATATACTGCAGCTGCTCTTCATTTTTTGTAAGATGGGTGTTAAAGGACTGCATTAAAGCAACAGCCCTTTCAGCATTATCATTAACAACTTTCATTTTTTCTACAAAGTTTTTTGCCTTAATCTATTCATCATTTTTACTCCATTCTGAAGGATCGGATTGAAGTAATGATGTTGGGAGTGACAACTTCTCGAAGAAAAGTTTGCTTTTTGAGGTAATGAAACTTGCTAGTGTGTGTGTTCTGAAACAACCTTATCTGTATAATCAAAACTTATTCTGTTGGAAGGCCTTTCAACAGCTGACTTATCTAAAGCTTGAACCATTTGCAGCTTCATATCATTATTGACTTCATCATCAATGAACACAAGAGCCGACAGAGAGCTTTTGCAGCAAATGCAGATGTCTTTTTCGTCATAATCCTAAAGTTTCTGGAGAAATTACAGGACAGTTCTTGGTGATTTTGGAGCACTAGGTGCTGCAAATCAATTGCCCACATAGAAGATGCCTGCAAACTGAACAAATTTTTCAAGTCCAGTGAGTTCTCTTCTAGTCATTTTGATTTGACTCTGAAATAATACCATTTTTATGGCATATAAAACTCGTGCCATCCATCTTGCTTGATGCATGGCACCTGGTTTCACAAAATGAACTCCTTTAGGAGGAACGTCTCCAAGAATTATAATAGTCAACTCCAAAAGTTCAGCATAATCTTTTCTTGGATGCATTTTCTTCAATTCCTGTTTGCAGAACGCAACAATTGCCTCTTTCTCTGGAATGCTCGATTTGGTAGTCTGATAATTGTCTTTATTTATTGTTTCCCAACTGGTCTGAAATCGTTTAAACAGCTGTCTCTCTGGTCCAGCAGGTGCTCCAAGGCACTTGTCAAATACATCCGAAATTATTATTTCATAAATATGATGTCGACAGGCCAGTTGAAGCAGTGATCGCCCAAGCTTGGATTCTATTATAGTGCAGGCTCCTTGCTTATTACCAGTATTGCTGGCAGTGGTGTCAAACACATGGCCTGTATATTATTTTCCAAGTTCCAATCTTCCAAACATTCAATTACAGCATTCGCAATATCAATATGTTCTTTCCTGAACAAAGTTTTGGGACTGCTAAGAGTTTTGAATTACTTTCTGCTGATGCTAGTATAGGTAACCTCTCTGTATTTCTGAAACCAGTGATATCTGGTTAGAATTTTACCAGCCCAATGTACAGTGTCAATGGTAACATCTGTTGCAAAAACTTGTTTTATAGCTTCAGCTTTTTTTACGTAGAGAGCTTCTTTCTCTCTGCAATGTACTTCTACTCAAAACAATGTCATCAACATCGACTCCAAGGGCATTAACAGTGGATGCCAACATTATAAAAGCACTGAGATCATTTATTTTTGTCCTATCCAGTGTCATTGCCACATCAGATGTCACAATACACTTTTTCTTGCACTGTCCACTAGATGAAGGTTTGGGTTCATCACTGTTGTGTGAATCAGTATTAGAGTTTGAAGTATCGCTAGTAGAACTTGAGCTAAATTCTACAACTACAGACATTTTCTTCTTCCTTATCTCTTCATGTTTTGTTTGCGCTTCCAATCTCTCCTCTCTTTTCCTTTTTCTAGCTTCTCTAGCAAGAGCTTTTCTATCAATTGTGCCTATGTAGCCACATCTACCTTTTTTCTTTGAGCTGCAAGAAATATTTTATCTTCCTCAATCGTCATTATTTTGTAGGCATCATTGTGAGGCAAATCAAAAGGTTGTTTAAACTCTCCTTAAACGAATTTTCATTTTTTATTTGAGATACCGTACATTCTGCTTATGTTTGGATTTCTGTATTGATCTGTACTTGTCATGCAAGCTCAATATTTTTGTAACAATATTCGGTTTTGCTTTTGTTGGAATATTTGATTTGCTCCAAATGGAACAAATTTCATCAGATACAAAATTACATGCTTCTCTTAATGTGTTCTTTTTCAATGTGAAAGAAAACACACGCCGCAAAACATCTCCGATTGAAGGCAATTTGTTTTCACTAATATTGTCGATCGATTGACCAATGAGATATAACTCACTTTTTCCACGAGTAACTGCCATGATTACAAAGTTATATTACAAGAGCAAACACAAATACATGCTGTCATCACTGTCTCTTCACCGTAACTAACAACCAATATCCACACGGTCAAATTGCCAAGTTGCCAATTTCATTCGTCTGGCGGCAGCACTAAATATGTTTTAATCGTTCTGAAATTTCTTGTGCGAGGCTTTTTCACAGTCTGAAATAAAATGGAAGGGTATGCATTGTCAAAATACAAAATTAAAAAATTCCCCTCTATAATCTTGGGCTGGTCTAACTATAATATATATATATATATATATATATATAATATATATAATATTATATATATATATATATATATATATATATATATATATATTATATATAAATATATATATAATATATATATATATCATATATATTATATACGGTTATAATATATATATATATAATATATATATATTACCGTATAATATATATATATATATACTGGTATATTATATATATATATATATATATATATATATATATATATATATATATATATATATATATATATATATATAATATAATATTTATATATATATATATATATATATATATATATATATATATATACCATAAAGTGAGGCAATTCAGTCCAGAATTAGGGGTACTCAAAATGCTAAGGTTTATGGGGACTTTATTTTTATTTTTATTATGAATTTTTTTTTTTATATGTTAGGGTTATCCTTTAGGAGTAGAATTAGTATAATTGTATAGCTTCGAGGGATTGGAGGAGAGCAATAATAGTACCCTTATATAAGGGTAAGGGGGGATAAGGTAACTGTAGGTATTATAGGGGAATTAGTTTATTGAATGTTGTAGGGAGATATATACTTGGTATTTTGGTTTGAAAGAGTGCGTCAATGGTGACTGAAGGACTGATTGGCAAAGAACAAGGTGAGTTTCGAAGTGGTAGATGATGTGTGGATCAAATCTTTACAGTAAAACATGATTCGAAAAATGAGGGACGAGAAAAATAAAAAAATCCTCATTAAAGTTTTATGGATTTGCAAGAGGCGTATGATAGGATTAAAAGGGAAGCTCTATGGCGGGTGTTAGTGATATATAGTGTTGGTGGTAAGCTTCTGAATGGAATCAAAAGTATGTATGCACCAATAGTGAAGTGTTGTGGTAAGAATAAATAGTCGGAAAGTGCATTAGGTTTAATTTTAATAGCGGTGAGGCAGGGATGTGTTATGTCTCCTTGGTTATACAATTTGTATATGGATGGGTTATGATTAGAAGTGGGGTGGCAGGGGATGGTGTTAGAATGTTGAGAATGAAGATAGTGGAGGGTGCCAAAATCTATTATATGAGGGATGCTTTGGTGAGCGAATCTGAAGAGAGTTTGAGAGGAATGATAGAGGGGTTTAAAAGAATGAGTTTGAAAGTAAACATAGATAGAGTAAGGTTATTGGTTGTGAGGGGAGGACAGTCCTCGTTGTGAAGTTATTTAGATGGTGAGCAGTTAGGAACAAGTGTTTTGAGTTTAAATATTAAGATATATGCTGGATGAAAAAGGAAACGGATGATGCAGAGTTGTAGTAGGAAAGTTGTGAATGGCAGGAAGGTGACTGGTGCAATTAAAATCCTTGGTAGATGTAAAGGGACTAAGTCTTGGAGTGGGCATAGGTCTACCATGAGGGTATGTGTCAATGTATATTAGTGAGGCTATGGTCTGGAATAAGAGGTAGCTATAGATCTAAAGAACAATGTGTTCAGGCCATGCGACAATCTTAGGGCGAGTGTTAGGTGTGAGAAGGAAGAATTGAATAAAATGAGGAATGAACGTTATTAGAAGAGTCGTGTGGTGTGAAGAAAGGGGTAAATGAGAAAATATATGAAAGTATTGTGAGAGGGTTTGGTTCATGTGGTAAGATGGAGATAGTGGTTGGTAAGAAATGGATTGTATAGAGTTGAGTGTGCTGGGAATCGACCAGCCGGGAGACCGAAGAAAAAGTGAATTGAGTCAGCAAAGGAATACCTGAAGGAGAGAAAGGTGAGTTTGGCAGAGGGGAGAAGAAAGGTGCATAACAGGGGTGAATGGCGGGGTTTTGTTGAGGGGGTATGGTTTTATCCAACCTGGCCCAAGGGATGAACACCACATTGACGAGATGCCATAGTGAGGACCTGTTGCAGTCCTGTGAAGCTCTAGGGTAGATTTTCTGACCGCCAATGAGTTCTCACCAGAAGGTATAAAGGGCGACGGTAAGGCTGGGGCTTCTATTTCGACTTGCTTCTATTGCCTTCAACTACCTTTTCTATTTTTCCATTGCAGTTACATTACCTTACCCCCAGTCTTGGGAGAGAAGGTGGGTGATGATTGTGATGATTTTTTTTATATGATATATAATATAAATATATATATATATATATATATATATA
This sequence comes from Trachelipus rathkii, assembly GCA_015478945.1. NCBI lineage: Eukaryota > Metazoa > Arthropoda > Malacostraca > Isopoda > Trachelipodidae > Trachelipus > Trachelipus rathkii. The sequence continues at coordinate 10,477 of JABUQX010063476.1, read as the reverse complement.
TATATATATATGATAATTTATTATATTATATGTATATATATATATTATTTTTAAACATTTAAATATGAGAGAGAGATAAACTGGTAATATAATAATATATATTATTTATATAATATATGTGCATTATATATATATATATATATATATATATATATATATATATATATATATATATACCGTAAAATGGGGGAAAACCGGTCAAAAATCGCCATTTTTTTTTTTTAAATGAATCATGAAAAATCGAATTTTAAGTTACATCTATATTTAATAGTTTTTTCTCACATTTGAGAGTTTCCTTAATGTTATAATAATGAAAAATAATAAAATCTCGAAATGAATATTTTTAAAAAAATTTTGAAAAATTCCATTTTCAAAAAATTGAATTCGGGAAAAACCGGTCAGTGGCGTCGGGAAAAGCCGGTCATTAAATATTATTTCTTTTGTGCTTGTCCAAACTAATTATAATTATAATTTAAATGTTAAATAGAGTCTAATAATATTATAGAATTAATTTGGATTGAAAAACACGTCTAAGTTATATTTTATTAACATTTTGCAAACATTGATTTTTTACAAAATTTTGAAATTTTATTTTCATTTTTTTATGCTAAATAAGCATTGAAAAAAATGAATTATGACAATAATTTTTAATAATTTCTAATAATAATAATAATATTTCAACTTTTTTAACAAAATTGGCCACTTTATATTACATGTAGCCTAGGTACGGCACATTTCACTTGAACCTTTTTAACAAAATATTGTTCACAAGTTATTATAATTTAAATTATGACAATCAATTTTAATTACTATTAATAGTAATAACAAACAATAATAATTGCACTTTTTAACAAAATAGGCTTTTTTTTTTTTTTTTTATACGAGTATGTACGCACATTTCACGTGAACTTTTTATTTATCCTTACACTAGATAGAAGAAAGATAGTGTATAAAACATTAAACAAATGTCTTGTAGTCTACCATACATAAAAATTAGAACAAAATATTATTGAAAACTAAAAAAAAATGGACATTTTTTTACAAGTTTATACTGACCGGCTTTTCTTCCCCCGAAAATTGAAAAAAAGCTTAATAACTTTAAAAAATAAGCTTAATATTTTTAAATTTTTTACATGGGAAATGTTAAAAATAGACTTCCCAATATTTATTTAACTCAAAATTTTTATATCTTAATTCTACTAAATTAACTAGTTTTTAAAATTTTTTTTAAAAAAAAAAAAAAAAAATTTTTCCAACTTTGGGAAATTTTTTTGACTAGTAGGTGTAAGTTATTTACTTAAATTTTTATATATGGTTAAAAAATATTCTATTTACTACTTAAAAACCTTTTCTAATTGAAAAAAATTTTTAATTTTAAAAAAAATATAACAATTATTAAAGTGGACTGTTTTCCCCTCCGTGACGGTTTTCCCCCATTTTACGGTTATATACTATATATATATAAATTATAATATATATATATATTATATATATATATATATATATAATATATATATAATATATATATATATTATACAGTAAAGTGGGGCAATTGTCGCGTTCAGAATGTTGGGTACTCAAAAATGCTAAGGTTTATGGGACTCCCACTTATTTTTATTTTGAATTTTTTTTTTTATATTTTAATGTTATCCTTTAGGAGATAGAATTAGTATAATTGTATTGGTATATATAATATAGATTAATGTTAGAAGCCGATAAGTAACGTGGACCAAATTGCCCCACGCAAATTTTGTAGGGGCGGGGCAATTCAGTCCACTTCAATTTTCACATCCCTAAGAATCCTCATTAAAGTTTTATTTGATAAATTATTGATAAGTCCAGTTTTTCATTTTAAAACATAATGTATTACAATATATATTTTAAGAATTGGTGTTCGAAAAACGTAATAAAATGTTTCCGAGTTTGCGTTCGTTTTTTGTCAAACCGCAAAATCGTAAAAAAATGCTCGCCAAACGTAAGAAATTTCCTTAAATATTCTGTAAGGTTGCTATTCTTTTTTATTCTATATTATACAGAATTAAGGAAATTCTTAACGTTTTGGTGAGCGTTTTTTACGATTCTGCGATGTTTGACAAAAACGAACACAAACGCGTTTGACAAAAATGAAACAGAAACTCAGCGTTTAGGTTTCTATTTTTTAAACCAATGGTATTACAATATTAATTTAAGAAATTGGGTTTGAAAACGTAATAAAATGTTCCGAGTTTGCATTGTTTTTGTAAACGCAAAATCGTTTAAAAATGCTCACCAAACGAAAGGAATTTGGAATTTCCTTAATTCTTTTTTATTCTATATTACACAGAATTAAGAAAATTCTTTACGTTTGGTGAGAGTTTTTTTAACGATATTTGCGCTGTTGACAAAAACGAACTGTAATGTAATTAATTCTGTAAGGTAGCTATCTATTTTATTTTATATTACACAGAATTAAGGAAATTCTTTACATTTTGGTGAGCGTTTTTTTTAACGATTTTGCGCTGGTTTGACAAAAAGTGAATGCAAACGCTTTGACAAAACGAACGCAAACTCGAGCGTTTAAGACATATTACGTTTCGTAAGCACCAATGCAAAAACAAAAACGGCTTAAGGCTCTGGCAACATCATCATCAGAGTATCCCTTTGCTATTCCTGCTGCGTATTTTTGCGTATGTGAAGCATATTGTGAAAAAAATTCTACAAATTAATAGGGCCTATGTGAAAAACTTTACCCACCTATCTTGCTGTAAAAGTGTAAAATTATTTTAAACATTATATTTTGGACATCTTTTTGTAAAAGAGTATATAAAAAGTTTAATTAATGAAGATTTCAATGTGGACCGAATTGCCCCACGCAAATTTTTAAACCTGGACCGAATTGCCCCGTGTTACAATTTTTATAATAAAACATATTTATCTCTTGCCTGAATGACTCCAACGATTGCATTAAGGTTTTGAACTATTTTTAGGTACTATATGTTGGTACCAATAATGTAGTACAATTATTTTGAACAGTATGATTCTTAGCAATAAGCCTAAAATTTACCCGATTTTATAGTGCTCAGGAAAAAAAAAAAATTCACAAAATTAATGGACTTAAATTAAAGGTTTCATAAAAAATTAATACCTAAGACAAAAAACCACATTATTTTAATCTTTAAAAGATTATTTACATCATTAAGGCCTATTTTGAGCCAACTGCGAACTGAATTGCCTCACGGACCGAATTGCCCCACTTTACGGTATATACGGTATATATATATGCAAATATATATATAGCTATATATACAAATTTTCATAAAGTACTTGTACTTGTGCCTGAACAAATTCTAGAGTACTTGTACTTGAACAATTGAAGAGTATTTGTACTTGTACTTGACAAAAAGTTCTTGAACCCAAGCCTTATATATATATATATATATATAATATATATATATAATATATATATATATATATATTTATATATATATATATTATATATATATATATTAATATATATTATATTTATTATATTATTATATATATATATATATATATATTAGGGATGGCCGGATAGGTGAAAAAAGCGTATAAGTGAAAAAAGCGAATACCGAAATATTCGGCTAAAAGTAATTCTGCCAAATACCGAAATATTCAGCCGAATAATTACTTCGCTATTCGGCCGAATAGTTATTTCAAAGTTTGGGTCATCCATTTAGCGAAAAAAATAAAAGAAAACATATACAAAGTAATAAAACAAAAGTTAAATAACTATTTCTTACCTATAGCAAACCATTCACATATTTAAAAGAATTAATGAAATTTGAAAAGTTTCGTAGTTAAAGATATTAAACTAAACTTCATTGAATAAGCTCTAACGTTAAAATGACAGAACATTAGCAGTTCTCCATTTTCAGGGGTAACCTATTTCTTGTGGCTTCATAAATATTTCCTCCTGCTCTAAATATTCTTTCACTTTCGACTGATGATTGTGGAGCTGAAAGGTATTTTATTGCTAGTTTTTTCAAATTCATTAAACTATTATTCCCAGTGTTTTTCCACCAATTGAAGGAAATATCATTGTCTTCACTGGTCAAAGTAGGGCAACTTATTATATTTTTGTTATTTTCTTGATGTAATTCTGTATGTAGCCTTTTACTTTTATGTACAATCAATCACATCGTCAGAAGAATGGACTTTTCTTTTTTCACTCTTTCTTTTCTGTATGACGTTTGATGCCGCAATTTCTTTAAAACAAAATCCATTAAAGAAGTAAAAATGGGACCTTCAGCTTCACATTCCCCACTATGTGAATCATTGTCAAAGCACAACGAACGCGTACAGACGCAACGCTAACAAAATATTACAAACTAACCAGCGCAAGAGACCATCTCTCTCCATCGCCTTAAACTCGAACCCAATAATATCTCCCCTAACTGATTCATCGCTGCAAAGCGCAAACAAAACTTAAGCACCTCCACACATCAGACACGCAATACAATAACCAACAAACAAGCATAAGCGCCACACCACAGAAAACCATTTCATCAAACAAGCAACACTTCGCAAAAGTCTGTTTTCTCCGCTGCAAATCCTCACGTACCAAGCCCATTCAACAACGTCCACGTCACAACATCACATCATCCACAGAAGCACTCTTTTGCACCAACCAAAAACAATAGCCTTCATATTACAACAACATAAGCAACTTCTACTTGCACACGAAATAGAAAAGCGATGCAACTTAACGTAAGACAAACACTGAACCTTACATATATCAACGCCCCCTCTATAAACACATGAGAATCATCACAGCTCTTCACGCGATCACGTGATCAGTAGAAAACGGCTCACAGATAACATGCGACCAACCTAACACACAACTATTCGCTTACCTAGCAAGATACGTCAACAACACATAACTATAACCCTGCATTGCATTCAGGCACGGTATATGGATACGGAACTATTTCTATAGATCTCCTCAAACACACTACCTTATTAAACAGCATTATCAATAACGTGCTGATAATACAAGCACTGTAAACAACGTTACCTCTGAACTCAAAACAAAATAACTCAATTGCGAGACCACTCAATTAGAAACAACTACTCAAGCCTGCATCTTCGAACCACAAAGTCATTAAGCTTTGCAGCTGAACAGTTGCTGAATGATGAAAATGAAGAGGATAATACTTCTGCAAGTAAAATAAAATATCTTTAACAGATTTCTGACATAATATTGAATCGTGAAAGCATAGTTGCAACATGTGAACAAAACATGAAATTGATAGCAAGCCACTCTCCCTTATACCAGCTACAATGTTTTGGTCCATTATCCTGTATCACTAAATAAATTCTATTATTTTTGGAATATTGAAAAATGTCAATGGCCCTTATAGGATCTGAACAAATGACAAAGATTTTGGCCATATTGGCTACATTATTTTGAATATATTATATATATATATATATATAAATATATATATATAATATATATATATATATATATATAACTTATAGATATATATATATATAATATTATATATATATATATATAATATATGGGCTAAAACGTAAAATTTCGTCTGACCCCCCCAAAAATTCTATGTTTAAGAATGATATTCGATATAGGTATATCGATTATACCTAAGATACCGAGGCTGTGAAATATGTTATTCTTATAAACATTAAAGGAGCCATATTGGATTCATTTTTATTTAAGAAATTGTTCAGATAGGATGTGTGACTGGAATAAATTTTAGATATTGGTTATATTAAGAAAATATATGAAATTTAGAATAATAAGTGTAGTGTATTTAAGGTTTTGCAATATTTAGTTGTGCTTTAGAATGGTTTGAGTTAAGTGTAAATTTTTTTTGGACAGTGATTTACTTAACTTTAAATATGGATTTATACGACCTATTTGATATTTGTAATGACGAATCCACTTTATTAAGGTTTTTGCAGTATTAGAAACTGATTTTGGAACAAAACATTTGCGATAAATGTCATTCCAACTGTTATATCACGAAAATTGTTGACAAATTCAAATTTTACTGTACTACTAAAAATTGTGGATGCCGATATACCGTTTCGCCCACAAATTTTTGGTTTGCCAATATAAGACTAAGTTATAAGGATTCACTTTTCACGATGTATTTTTTTGTTAAAGAAACTATTACACACATTTATGTGGGTCAGGAAATTTGAGCCGCAAGACCGGTTTATTGCGTTCTTGGAAGCTATTGCGAGGCATTATCCTTAATCCTTGAGTATATATATATATATATATATATATATATATATATATATTGGCATTACCTACTACATAAGGGGGAGCATAATCCATTAAATTAGGGCATAGTTCGGCCCTTTCCTAATACATTAGGTTACGGCCTAGTTGGCCCTTCCATAATCCATAAGGTTAGGGCCTAGATGGGGGCTTTCTAAATCCATTAGGTTAGGGCCTAGATGGGGGCTTTCTAAATCCATTAGGTTAGGCATAGGTTGGGGGCTTTCTAAAACAATTAGGTTAGGACATAGTTGGGGATCTTTTAAGTTTAGGTTAGGGGAAAGTTTTGGTTAGGTAAACAAATTTATTTATATAGATATATATTATATAACAATACACTCCACTCAACTCAAACTCACCCCATACATATACCACTCTTAATGCCGCTTGACATACTCAACCAACAACACCTTCAACATGCTCACATTCTTAAACTTACTCAACAACACACTGTACAAAACAAACAATCAACTAACACACAATACTCCAAAACAAACCAATAAATAATATACATTCAGGGCAACCTGCTGACCGCAAAACTCAGATAGCCACAAACGAAACACCACCCGCAACATACACCCGAACAAATACCACCCGAACACAATACTCGGGCAAAAGCTATAACCATACGAACAACACACAACCCACACAACCAAACCAACACACACACACGAGAACCTCACCACTCACTCTCACGCTCATCTACAGCCGCAACCAACACCACACCCCCACACACAACCCCACCCACACAACCACAACACACCCCACAAACCACACACCAAAACACCACAGACACCACCAAAACAAACCCAACCCAAAACCCAAAAAAACAACACAACCCAACGCAACATAAAAGTCTATCTCGAAACAAAGTACTCCACCGCTCAATCCACAATCTGAACGGGCAAACAATAACACACCACACGCAAGCTCTACACGAACAAGCACACAAAAAAAAAGGATGAAATCTTATATCCACATCTGGAGGACACCTTTACACACACACAACCACACAACCACCATAAAACCCCAAACATGCTACTAACAGAGACAACAGCAACATAACCTAATCCTAATATTCGGAGGTAAGCTGATATCTCTACACAATAATACTAACTTACTCTCTCAGGACAATCATTGCCACCTAGCCTAATCACAAATCACCAAAAGATATACATCACGAACTGCAAATAACACCAAATCGAGGATCCCCTATTTTTGCATACTTCCCCATACCACGAACGCAAATACGCGAAAACACACCAAAAACAACCATACTCACATCTTGAAACCGCAATAATGCACTAAGAGCTAGCCATAAACCGACTATTAACCCTAATCCGAACACCAACATAATATCTACAAACAAAAAACACAGTACGCAAAAAAAGAACTTATTACATGCCAAAACACGCCAGACACTCGACTATCCTCAAAGAAAGCCACTGAAAACACCAGTATAACACTACTTACAGTACGATACAAAATAACAAATAGTAATGAGAACCATCGAAAACGACCTGGAAATGATGTCTAATCAAATTAACTAACTGAAAATACCACAACAAGAATACGAGAACACACAAAACAAATAGGCCGTCAAATTCATAGTCACCACATGGACAATGAACAACTTAGAACGATCCCTGTATGAACGATATAGACTATCTGAAACACGAGCTCAAATGCCTACAATAGACACATGCTCTAAGGCCCTTCACAAGAAAAAACAAAAACAAACAACAGGTCACTGCAAGACCATGAAAAATGCGACATACCTCGGACCATGACACAAGCAGATAACAACATTCATACATCGTAACAAAAGAAGAGCGAGCCTGACGAGGGCATTTAATCCACAACGTCAATAACCGATAACACTTGTCGTACTTATAGACCACAAGGAAGAATATAAGCAGGCCATAACTACAACCAGCTAACATCGGGGATACCACAAGACATACGAATGCAGAGGACCAAAAAAACAGTGGCGACTATTTATTAACACTTCAAGAGCAGTTTAAAGAGGGTGTTGTTACACAACGGCACAGGTATGCTTCGGTTCCAGTAGCGTACTCGGGTACGGGTGAGAGAGGAGTATGCAAAAATCAAGGCAGTTTGGAGAGGCTACAATATCAGGTTACATGTGCGTCAAACCTCAAAATGGTACATTTTGCCCTCGGTCAGCAAGCAGGTTTCACCAAATATCCCTGCTCCTCTGCTATTGGGACAGCCGGCGGCAAAGGATCACTGGCTAGACAAAGAGAATGGCCACCAAGGAAACCTTGATGCCAGTAGTGAATGCAGTGAACCACTTTACAGAGAGAAAACATCATCTTACCTCCACTACACATAAAACTTTGGTTTGATGAAACAATTTATGAAGGCCCTGGACCATGATGGTGAATGCTCTTCCGCTATATATGCTCAAAGTTTCCTGGTCTGAGTGACGAGAAGGAAAAAAGCTGGGATATTTGATGGCCCACAAAATACGGACACTCCCCCGTGATGCTGCCTTTGCGACAACAATGACTGTGTTAGAGGCAAGGGCGCGTGGAATGCTTTTCAGATGTAGCACAGAATTTTCTAGGGAACAGGAAAGGCGAGAACCACTAACATTGTACAGGAACTGCCTAGACAGTTTTCATTCTTATGGATGTAGAATGAGTATAAAGTTGCAACTACTTACATTCTCACCTAAGAAAATTTTCGGATAACCTAGGTGATGTTAGTGATGAGCAGGGTGAACTCTTCCATCAAGACTAAAGTTCATGGAGGACGTTACCAGGGCAAGTGGGATATCCCCAAATGATGCCGACTATTGTTTGGAGCCTTGATGAGGGATATTCCAGACGCTTTGCACAGTAGATCGTCTACGAAGAGAAAGTTTCTACCATCGGTAGGTATTTTTACATTAACTAAACCCATTCCATTCTATTACATTCATTGTTTGTCCCATATTACTCTTTATTCATAGATATATGTTTAACATATATCTGTCAAAGACATGTATCATTCATTGCGATTTGTTTCTCTCCTTTCATATATCCAATATATATATATATATATATATATATAATATATATATATATTATATATATATATATATATATATATATATATATATATATATATATATATATATATATATATATATATATATATATATATATATATATATATATATATCCCAATAATTGTGATAGACCCTCTTGAAAAAAGTAAAAATCATAAAATTTTACCATTCTGTGTTACACACATAATCCTCACAAATGCGATGTGATTCGCAAAAAAACCGATTGTACATTTTTGGAATCGGCACATCAATAATCAATTGCGAAACCCCATCCAAGAAATTTCATGTTACCAAGTGTTATATTACAAAGTAATAAAACAAAAAGTAAATAACTATTCTTACCTATAGCAAACTATTCAAAAATTTAAAAATAATATAAATGAAAATGGAAAAGTTCGTAGTTAAAGATATTAAGAAACAAAACTTCATTTGAATAAGCTCAAAGGTTAAAATGACAGAACATTAGGAGTTCTCCATTTTCAGGGTGGATAACCTTATTTCTTTTGCTTCATAAATATTTACTCCTGTTCTAAATATTCTTTCACGTTTCGACTGATGACGGTGGACTGAAAGGTATTTTATTGCTAGTTTTTTTCAATTTCATAAAACTATTTCCAGTGTTTTTTCCACCAATTGAAGGGGAATATCATTGTCTTAACTGGTCAAAGTAGGAAAACTTATATATTTGTTTATTTCTTGATGTAATTCCGTATGTAGCCTTTACTTTTATGTACAATAATCACAATCGTCAGAAGAACGGGACTTTCTTTTTTCACTCTCACTTTCTTTCTGTATGACGATTTTGATGCCACAATTCTTTAAACAATCCATTAAAGAAGTGAAAACTGAACCTTCAGCTTCATTTTCCCCACTACGTGAATCATCGTCAGCAGAAGAGAGGAGCTAAATTTATCATCTGCATTTCTTTCCATGCCTCAACGACAATATCTTTTTTACTGATTCATCTGATTCATGTTGAAAAATTAGCTTGAAACGCAGATCTAAGAAAGTAGCTACACACAAAGATTATCCCACATAGAAACTTAGAAAGTCTTTTTCTACTGATTTCTTAACTCTTCAACGAGTGTAATTATTCAAGAGCTTTTGCTTTTAATTGCCTTATATAAAAA
>JABUQX010063475.1:0-17611 GCA_015478945.1 Trachelipus rathkii | reverse complement strand
AAGAATTTCCATTAATATCTTTGTAAGTTGTGGTTTGCTATTTCTCGGTGCTTGTAAAACTGAATTATGCAGCTTACTTCTTACGGGTAAAAATTGCCTCAACCAAGAATATAGAGTGGACAGGAAGCATTATCGGAAAAAGAACTTTTTCGTTAAGTGGGGTTATATTTTAAAAATGGATAAGGAGATGTCGCGAATCGTTTAATTGCCTTTGAACGTGAGAGTTATGAGTAATTATGTGCAATATTTGTAACAAAAAAGACGTGTGGAAGATATTCATATTTTTCCACAGGTCGGCGTCATATATATTAGTAAAGAAATCAATAATGCTTTTCACTTCGATACACTTGATTCATAAGTATATTTCATTCACATAATAAAATCAATATTTAAGTCGAATTTTCTTCCAAATCTGGCTGCTAATAAAATCTCATTTTTGATAGATAAAAGCGGTTGCATCACATTATTTGTCATATGTAGTTAAACCATTGTTATTTTTTTATTTTCTGTTTATTCCAAATTTACGTGCTCCGTCATAACAGCTAAACACGACATCTGATGCCAACGGTTTGTAAACAAAAGTAAACCTCCTAAGAAATCGTGCAGTCGTTTTAGCACGAAATTTGTGCATAAACTGTTTGCAAGCTTTCTTACGCGAGCGTTAAAGCACAAGTTATATTATCTCTGATTTTTAATTTCGATGGAAAAAAAAAAAAGAACTAAAATATGCAGATTCTACTTTGGGGAAGGGATTTGTAAAAAAGCGGCGGGCGATAAAATTGCTGGCTGGGAGTGTGTTGAACCACCTATAATTGAAAACGAAAACTGTAAGAGTTGATGAGTGGGGTCGAGGTGTTACGTTCAAAATTACGTTTTTGAGAAAGATGAGGCCAAACTTTGGGAAAGAAACGCCACTCCTAGACCTCAAGTTTTTGACAAAAATAAACAGGCCTGCAACAAACGTGAGTTGAAATGCGACGTGGGCCTTTTGTGGTGGTCTGGCCTAATTCAAAATAAGCTTGTCAGTTATTAAATTTTGCACCACAGCCGCACCCCTACAAAGCACACACACACACCACGCCCACACACATATATAATATATGTATATAATATATAGACTATGTTATATATATATATCTGAATTATATATAATTGAGAATATATATTTAAAGTATATAAGTATATAAGTTCGGTACTTTTGCTAAACGTATATTCTATTATCTATGGTGATAACTCACGTATTCTATATTCCTTCTTTGATATATATATAGATATAATAGAGACGATGAATATTATTGATTTCCTCATAGGATAATAAATAATATAAATCAACATAATATATATATTATTATATATAATATATATTATATATTATATATATATTAAATATATATATATAATATATATATAATTATATATGAGACCAATATATATATGAACAATTGATGGCTCGTCTCTGAGTTTATTTTTAGCAATACATTATTGCTCATTATGGTAACAGTCAATGTATAAGCTCCTGTCAATTTGTTTATGAGGTCTTTTGCATGGCTTCGAATTGCTTTCAAATCTTTCCTTGGTCTTCTTCGACATCTCTGTTTAAGTAAGCCAGACGGTTTTGTTTGAGAGACTGCGAATATTGCTCAATCAGCCTCTGTTTTTTATTTTTATACTTTTGAAGGTAAATTTAATGTAAGGATTCAATATTTATTATTAATAGGTACAGTTAAAGAGGAATAAAGTTAGAGAGTTCTTTGGGGAAACTGTTTAAAAATGTCGGCTCTTGGCTGTATTGCTTTACTTTAATTTCACATTTGCCAGAGTAATCTAATACCCGGTTCATAGGCACTCTTAACCACAGCAGAGTAGTGGAAATAATGATCCTATCGAAGAGGATGAATTGAACAGAAGAAGAGATTTGAGAGAGAGATATACCGGAAATGATGCCGGGAGAGGAGTGACTGGATCTGGGATGGTCCCGACTGGAGAGAGACATATGAGGAGAGAGAAGAGAGAGTGATGATGATGCCGTGAAAAATCGAGGCGAGTGTGACTCGGGAAAAATAGAAACGAAAATGAGGGGAGATATAAAAAAGCAAAAAAAAAGGAGAGAGATGCGAAATGTCTTGGAGCTCAGGACAGGAAGTTATTTTAGAAAGAAGGCCGCGAGGAGAGAGCCCTCGACGAGGTGATGACGACCGACCCCCATTTCTTTTTTTATCTGCAGCGTCAAAGATTTTGACAACGCCTGTCCGACTTATCTATGTCTTTTAGAATAAAAATCCCAGTTCACAGGAGGGACGTAATGCTTTCTTTGTGTTGCAGAATTATTTTGAGATAATTAGCCATCCTTACATTAATATTGGACAGAGCAACCATTTCAGAGAAATGTGGTTGTTTTTTAACTACATATCTAGACTTTGTGTTTAAATTATTCTTAATACCACATGTTTGAAATTTAACCTTAATATATCAACACTAAGCCACACGAACATTGTTGCCGCTGGTTTCTCAAATAGAGTGGAAGCGGTAAAATGTTTAAACTAACTTTGGTCCATGTAAACTGCTTTCATTGTTTTTTTTTTCCAAACCAAATTTTTTTCTTAGATCTCAACTTTCATATTTTTTTGATTCATCTGAAAAAAAAAAAACTGTTTTAAAATTTTGGATAATTCTTTTTTGGTAACTCTCGCGCGGTGTTAAAAAATCCTAGTCTATCTAATTCTAAACTACAACTTCTTCTCTATGAGTTAAGGTAATGAAACCACATCGTGATCTATCTATCTATCTACTCCTATCTATCTATCTATCATATTCCTACTTTTTCTATTACTATCTATCTATCTATCTATCTATCCTATCCATCTGTTAAAGTCCACATAAATTTATCGATCTAAACAGTGCAAAAAAATTGTCTGAGTTTGTCTATTAAACCTAAAAAATAAAAACTGTTGCAAAGAAAGGATGAATTGGAAAAAGATCTGGAGCTAAGATTAGAGGATTCTTGGCAAACAGTCTTATTCCAATAAATTAATTTACTTGAATAATTCTTTTACGGACATTTTACATTGTTATGAATATTACAATTGAAATCTTGTAACACACATTACAAGTATAAGTAATATTCCAAAATTGCATCAAAGTAGTCTATTGCTTTTGTGTGTTTACAGCTACTTAATAGAAACTTTTCTATGTTAATAGAATTTTTAATATTTTTTAATTAACATTTACTGAAATTTATAGATGAATCACTTTGAGATTTTAATATATTCATTTTAAGATATTTCTTTCGTCTTTTCATTTTTTTTTTTAGTATTAATAAAATAAATGCATTTCATTGGATAAGTTTTTTTTTTAATATTTTTATATAATTAAAAAATAATAATCCTGTAGTTGCAAGGCTAGAGGTAACACTTTGGGAAATGGGATTTGAGGGAAAAAATTAAAATTCAATTAGATTATAACATAGGAGGGAGGGAATTGGTGGTAGAAAGAGTAAACAAATAAGAAGAAAAGAAAAGTTGGAAAAAGGATTTATTTGTCGTTCACAATAATTAGGGGAGGTTCTAATAAGAGATCAAGTGTGCATATTTTATTCGCGCCATTTTTTGTTTTTGAGTTAGTTCAGTTGTTGCTTAAGAATCTCTAAATAGGTACACTACGGATCCTGAGTGACGTTATACACACACATACAAACACCCTCTCAATGCCGCCCAACACACACAGACAACACACAGCGACAACAACATCCACCACATAGTAAATTTATATTATATTATATATATATTATATATTTTTATATATGAAATATATAATTATATAAGTATATACTATATATATAATATAGGATAGATAATTAATATATTATATATTATATATGTATATATAATATTATATATCATTTTAATGTATATACTATAGATATACTATATACTTTAGTTTAGTATATATATATAGTATGGACATAAAATACCCGATAATTTCCAGCATGGCGGACCTAAAACAAAGCTGGATAAAAAATTTTGTTTTTCCAAATGGGTAGCCTCTTGATACATAAATAGAATGTTCTAGGCGGTGAAATGAGGTTAGGGCAAGGTTTAGGTTTAGGTTAAGTTAGTTAGGTTAGGTAGGCTTTAGGTTAGGACTAAAGTCCTAGAGTTAACTGCTTATTTTTTACGTAGTATGATTACGTTAGCGTACGTTACATTAGGTTAGGTAGGTAGGGTGTTAAGGTTAAGGGTGAAGGTTAGGCTAAGGTTTAGGTTAGTCAGGGTTTCACAGTAGGCTATCTGGCTAGGCTAGGTTAGGTTACGTTACCGTAAGTAAACTATTGCCTTTTATTTAATTTTATAATTAATTAGTTTTAATAATTAATTTTATGATTAATAATGTTCATAATTAAATATTGTCTATCAAAGTCCGGGATAGTAACTCATTCAAAATATATATATATATATATATATATATAAATATACCAAATACACTATATATATATATTATATATATATATCTATATATATATAATATATACCCTATAAAAATATTAATATATTTAACTTTATACCTCTATCTTCAGTTTTACTATATCTAAATATATTAGGGGTATATATTATTATAGTTGCTATTTTATATATTGTGTGTCTGACTCCTAGTTTTGTAGCGAAAATCAATAATTAATGTATCGTTATTTTATAATTTTCTACGCTCTATGTTGAAATACATTAAATTTACACCATTGAAAAAAAGGTAACAATAAAGTCCTGATAACCTAATATATAACTTGACCTAAATTAACCTTAATTGCCTTAATATTAAACGGAAGTTCAACCACTTATAATTGTCCAGCAACTCACAACCCCTATAAAGACAGAACTGTAGATACTATGCGCGTACCACACCCGTTATTATAATATATAGTTATCTATATATATATTATATAATAATATATATATATATATATATATATATAATATATATACTATAATATATATATATATATATATAATATTATATGGTAATTTAAGGTGTCATATTATATATATATATATATTATATACATAATTAAATATATAAAATATGGTATATTATATATATTATAATTATATATACTATTATATTAATATATATATATATATATACTACATATATATATATATATATATATTATTATTATTATATTTATATATATATATATATATATTTTTCATAATTTATGGAAAGTCATTATTCCTTAACAGGAACAATGAGTATACCATAATCCATAAATCGAACCGAGATGAGCTTCTCCAAGGCTATCCTCCTAGGGTCGGCTATTTGAGGTTCAGTGGAATGAATTTTAAAATGAAATATTCAACATTATTGAAGAGGATATATAATGACGAAGTTTAGTTATGTTTTAAAATTAATGATAGAATTTGCTAGTTATGTTATAAAAGTAAATATAAAGGTGTTTAGTGAGTTTCATATGGACATATTTGATTAATTAATAATAGTATTTATCTCTTTTTGGAATTAGTAAATGTTTGGCCTCCAAAGGGAGCCTGTTTTATATGGTTGTAGTTTATTTATATTACTTAGACTTTTCAGTCTCTTCTTTGGTGAAGGTAGTTCTTGAGATTATCTCCTGGTTAATGAATTGTGGGATTTATTTTTATTAGTATTACGGCTTTGCATCCTTGAAAAAGGAGGCAATTATTCGGTAATCTACCAGGGATAGAAGAGCTTGATGTTCAATTTTCTTCAGTCTCGTCTAATCTCGATCGCGCGCGCACGTGCCACAAGTTGAAGGATGACACGTCAGTTAGCGGAATGATACTGATCAGATATAGTCTTTGTTATCCGCCTTCTACGGCTGAGAGGTGACCATTACATCAGCCAAAATATCTCATCATCAACATCTATTTACCTTCGAGTTAATCCCACCTAAGGGTCAAATTGCCCAAGAGGTTACCCTCCATTTTACTACACACACCACACACAAGCGGACCAAAAACACACACACAAAAACAACAACACACACACACCAACACATAAGACAGACAACTAACCTCGGACAACACAGCTCCAAGCCACAGCGACGACCCGACCTCGCACGCACACTCAGCACCACAACACACACACCACACACACCAGTCAAATTTCCTTTATCTCAAACAAAACGACGACACACACATTACAATAACGCCCAAACCACTGAGCGAGCGAGCGGAAAGAATTGGAGACCCGCACGGCACATCCCGACGCGAGTCTAACTTGAACACATTCTACCCTTCCACATCTTACGTACTCTATCACGACAAACATCATAGCCATACTTTACTGCAATAAGAACGATATGAAAACGAACCAGAACAAACACACACACACCACACAACACACACTATAATGTGACACAACACACACACTAAACTCTGCAATTCTGATCTTTCACCTTTATTAAAACCTGAACTATAAATTTTATCTTTTACAACAGATTGACAAATCTTAGTAATTGCAATTATGAACAGCTTTGAACCTAAAAATTTTGTCCCGTTTTACATGTCTGTGTGCGCGTGCTTTAGAACCTACACTTACATAGAATATATATTCATAATATTATTATTATTAAGATACTATTATTTTTATTTTATTATTATTATTTTATTATTTATCCAATTTTAAATTATTAATGATTACATTAAGTAAATCTTTGGAAAAGGAACATATTTTTGCAGATTAGTTCTTGAAATTAAAAGCTTTAAGGAATTCATTGCAATTAGCAATTTATTACTTTTTAAAGCTGAAAATATTGTTCAATTTTTTTATTAAATAAGGGTAATATACTAATTTGAAAGTTTAGAAAAAGCTTTATTATATAAATAGTTTGCTTGGGATTTAAATGTAATTTTAATTTCAAAACAAACATACTTTTTCGACTTTTTCATTTAAATTAGTTTTCAGATAGGAAAAATGACTTGAGATGTGTGTTATAAAATAAACATTTTTTTATTTAATTACATTTTATTTATTTTTTAATCTGTTTTTTTTGAGGACTTTAATAATTTGCTGCTTCATCACTTCATTTGCATAGAAATAATTATAATAGTTCCAAATTTTTTCTGATATTTAATTTTTATAGGAACTCTAATTTTAAGATATTTAATAGCAGGTTTTATTTTTTTTAAAAATTAAATAATACTCCGTATATAACCAACTGCAGCACACATCAACAGCTTCAATATATACATATCCCCGCCCCACCCCCTCTCTCCCCCACCTCCTCCCCCACTTCTCTCCACGACAAACATCAACTACCTACTGAGAGCAATCGCTCTTACAGAAAAAAAAGCGAAAATAAATAAGACACTAACCGTCTATCAACGCTTCCCGTCTAAACCTTCTAATAGAACAGATACTTTTAAGTTAGTGAGAGTGTGGACGTCAATAGACCTACGACCAAAGAGCCGCGAAATTCTAGAGAGAGAAGAGATGGTAAAATAAAGCTCTCGACAAACACGAGATTGGCGACGAGAAGGCTTGCTGCAAGTCTTGCATGCACAGCGAAAATAAGATAGATAGAGAGAGAAAAGCCTCATACGGTATCGTCCACTAATAGGGTTACGTGGTTCTTCAGTGAAATTCCGTCCTAGTACCAGAAGAAAGTACCGATTAGGGTGTTGGTTCCGCAACTAAACCCAAAAACAAACCCACATTACCTTTCCTATAATACCCGACTTTCTTGCGTTCGAGAATTGCTGCAAGATTTCAAGATATTTAGCGTTGCGCGCACTCATTTCGGCTAGTGATTGAGCTTTCAGGAGGCTTCTGAAGCGAGGCACAATCCAATACACTCATGGCCTTTTAGGTCTCTCCGAAGACACCGAACTATGCCGCCAAATCCTATTCTTCGCTAAAGCGAACCAACCAAGCCTCTAACCATTCATGCCCCTCAATAAAAGGACATTCATATTATGGCCCAGCCATATATATAGACACAACACAACACAAAACAAACAACTTCTCCTATAGTTTCTACCCGGCCACCACAACAGATATAAAAGCCCACACAACAAACGCAAAACTCGCGACACTTTCCTCCTTGAACAAATGCCGACCAACACACAAATCACACACAAGCAACACACACACAAACACACAAAACAAACTCTATCAACCAAAAGCACCCAACACCTTCAACATAACCTTCAATCCAACGCACTCCACAACATACAACCCGAAGGGTACAAAGAACACAACCACAACAACACACAATCCAAACACACACAACACTCCCAAAAACCACACAATACTCACACACAACAACACAAACAAACATCGACACCACCACCACTACCACAACACCCACACAACTCCACCATAACACCAACACAACAAAAAACACACTAATCTACAAAAATACCTAAACAACCACAACCAACACCACAACCACATTTTAAACAAATAAAACAAACATAAATAAATCACATACACACAAAATAGGCACAATCACAGCAGGCATAATTTCACCATAACTTCCACAAAATCTGCGCTAACGACAAACGGATTAATATTGCTACACCTAAATAATAATAATATAATTTCACATTTATAAATTAAAATTTTTTATGCCACATTTATATAAATAATAAAAGCGTGTTTTGAACATCCCAGTAGGTTAAAATAAAATAATAGATGTAATCCTCTTGAGATATGAGATACAAGAAATTGACTCAGCCAAAATGCCTATTTTCAGATAAAGTTTATATAAATTTTTATTATTGTATTCGATTTCACAATCCGATTACATGCTACTAATCATCTCCATCCTATCTCTCCAGTTGAAAATACTTTACGATAGGCACTTTATACTTTATCATCTATTAAGGAGTAAGATTTGTTTAGATTAAATCTCTTTATTTTAAAAAAAATTGTTGGCTTCTAATAAATGGAGCCTTTTTTTTGTAGTAGGTCATTATTATAAGTTCATTTTACTAGGGGTAATTTGATAAGTGTATTTGGTAACATGCCTTTAGTTCTACTTTCGTGAAGACGGCATATGTTTTGCATTCTCGGAAGCAAGATGACCTCATGACAGCAGTTTGAAATTCACCAGGGTAATAAGTGTGAATGGTATCGATCTCTATTTTAGTAGTGATGCTTAAATAACGGGAAAAGCCTATACACTATAATATTTGGCAGCAATCTTTCCGAAGTAATTATGTCAATTAACTGGAAAGGAATTCTCACAATATATGGGACATAGTCTATTTGAAGATGACTCCTTGATATCAGGTATAGCTGTAACCATGCTTCAACACCTTTGTAGATATATGTTATAATGCCTGTAGCCTTTCCTTTCCCATCTCTTATTCTTTTATTTCTTTTTGGTCCTACCTTTAGAGATGAGATTTATGAGCTTATGAGCAGTATCTCTCTATCTTTGCCAGTCCTTTCCTTTATTTAGCGGTACCTTGCCTCGAAGCGTCTGGGAGCCATAGCTTATAGCGAACATTTAACTTGCCTAAAGTAATCGCAAAGAAATAATACCAAAATTCGGACTATATTATCGAGCTAGCTAATATATTATTATAAATTGCTTGCTTCAAATCTATATTATAATAGTAAACAAAATTTAAAAACTACTAATGATAAGTTTTATTGACATAAATTTTATATATGGTTAGTATAGTGAATTGTTCAACCTTTTTATTTTTTTTAATATTATAATATAATATTTAAATATAAATAAATATATATATATATTATTTATATAATATTATATATATATATATATATATATAATAATATATATATATATATATAATTAATATATTATATTATATATATATATATATATATATATATATATATTATTAAGATATATATAATATAATATATAATATAATATATTGTATATTATAATATATATGATTAAACATATTATATATATATATATTTAAATAATATATATGTGTACTATATATTAATTATTATTATATTATAATAATATATATATATATATAATAGTATAATATAATAATATATATATATATTATAATATACTATAATATTAATATAATATAATATAATATATATATATATATATATATATATATAATATAATATATAATGGTAAAATCTAAAAAAAAATAAATAAGAAAATAAAAATCTAAATTATTGTATTTAAAAAATATAATTTAAAAAGACCAACCCAAAACACGATATTTAGGTAATTGTTACCCAGAGGGTTGTCAACTACCGTAATTTTTTATGAAAATCACAGGATTAAAAAAAATATATACTCTATAAAAAAAATAATAATAAATACGAAAATCGTCGCTCTCCTTAGTTAAAAAAAAGTTTCAGCCTCATAAAAAATTAAAAAAAACACAATACGTTTTGTTAATTAAAAAATAAAAGTTTTTTATTTTTTTATGAAAGATAGAACAGTATATACTCTAAAAAAATAATAATGAAAAATAGTGGAAACGAAAATCAGTCAGTCTCTTTTATTTTTTGGGAAAAAATAAAATATACAGCCTCTGAAAGTTAAATATTTTCCCATATAATAATTTCTTATATAATAAAAAACAAAGCAGTCCTTTTTTGATGCTTAGACCAATTAATTAGACTATCCTAGTTAAAGGTTATGATTAAAGATTTGTTATTCTACATTAAGATTTTCGTTGGTATTATATATATTTACCTAACAAAAACTTTTACATAACCTATTGGAGACTTATAGAGGGCTACTGAAATGAGACGCCTAACCTGGGATCGATCAATTATATGAAAAAGTCTAATGGTGAATTTTTTAAACAACCTTGTGATGAGGCTGTAACCTTTATTATTTCCTTAAAAGAAGAGCGACAATTTTCGTTTCACTATTTTCAATTATTTATTTTTTTAGTTTAAAGTATTCTTTTCAAAGTAAAAATCGGATAAAGATTAGATATATATAAAAAAATAGTATAGTATAGGTGACAACCTGACTTCAATGAAGGGGTAACAATTACCCAAAACACAAACTCTTAATCTTGATCAGTTAAAAAGATTTTTTCTTGTTTTATATAATGAATTTTCATGCATTACATAACTAATTTTAAAAAATTCCCTACATTTCTAAATATCTCCAATTCTTTCCTAAATAACCGAGAATATATTATGCCTTCAAAATAGACTAAACGAAATGCATACCGGTCCACTAAACTCCTTACAAATCAAACCCTTAATTTAACATGTGAAAAGAGAGCGTGAGAGAGAGAGAGAGTGAGTTATAAAGAACAATCTTAGAAAAGCTATTTTCCATTAATCTTTATAAGTTAAATATGAATTAATAAGGATAATAATTTTGATAAAATTAAAGTAATAATTAAATTAATTTCTACAAGATAAATTATATTTATGATAAAGACTTTTTGAACTATTTTCCAATATATTAAGTAAGTATATATATAATTCCTTATTAATTTTTATTTATTTTTTTTTAAATATACATAAACGTTTAGTACATAAATAATAATCATTGCTAATTGCAATGAATATTCTAGACTTAAGTTTTTAATTTATCAATAGAATTTAAACTGTAGAGTAATGATTTATTTTCGTCTTCCATTAGAAAATTCTTAACTTACTATTTAATATAAAGAATTTGAAGAACTTTAAAAATAATATTCATAATATAACATAATAAATTATAATAATTATATATAATCAATTATAAGCTAGTAAATTTAAATAAATATAATATAAATATTAAATTAAATGATGGATAATATAACATATATCAATTATTTATTAATCAAAAAACAATTATATACTTAAATTTTGTGTTATTATAATTTCACAAACATTTACCTAATTTACTAAATTTAACCTATATTATCATTATATAACATAAGTAACTGAGCTAAATAGTAAATTCAACTTTAATAAAAGTAAAAACATATTTATTTAATTAAATACAAGCTAAATACTATATATTAAATTGTTTTTTTTTTTATTTATTTTATTTCATACCCTATATTCTTATATTATATACAAATAATTGTTTATATAGATCGACTATATAGTGATAAGATAGTATATAGGTAAAATGAGGGTGCAGTATATTAACAATATGTGTCCAGTACCGTATTTGTATCTCCTAAAATTTATCAATCTTAAAGCTATATTTACATTGGAAAAAAAGTTCATACGTTTTCGTAATTTTATATGAGAATAATAAATAGGCAAAGACTCTTCTTCGCCATTCTCCTCGTCAGCAGCGTAATAGTCGGGACGTACTCGAGAATCTGTTATTACGGAGAGAGAGACTGAAAATCGCCCGAGGAAAGAAATTTATTACTTCAACGAATCTCTTAGCTAGCAATACACTTTCTTTCACCCTCAAAGCGGTTTTTGCCTGAGGTAATGGAGACCTATATATTGAAATCCTGCTGAGTTCTTAGGGCAACTGGACCCTTTTGAGATCATGCACTGGTGTTAGCACACTCGTCTATATTTGCGCTTTTGCTTACAGTATCAAAACTGTCTGAAGAATCGTTCTAAGATTTTGAACACAATTGTAACCAAACGAAAGTTTTTTAATACTGTTAATAGAATGTTATTATATATTGCTAATATGTTCCACGTCTACTCTAATAAATCATTGTATGATGGATCATTCTCACGTAGGGGTAACTGACAGACGAAATCCGCTGACAGAGACCACAAATGGCAAAATGGCCCGCACTCTTCTATTTCGGAGCTGATTCTAGTACCATTCCGGATTGTCATTCAGACAAAGGTCGCCTCTCATCAAATCTGAATTAATTTCCTGCTCCTCCCAACAAGGCTACAGATCTTCATTGGCAGGTGTTGGACTGACGACGTTTGATCCAGCAAGGGCGAAACGTAGAAAATATAAACCAAACATTGATGAGT
Organism: Trachelipus rathkii; assembly: GCA_015478945.1. NCBI lineage: Eukaryota > Metazoa > Arthropoda > Malacostraca > Isopoda > Trachelipodidae > Trachelipus > Trachelipus rathkii. The sequence continues at coordinate 4,711 of JABUQX010063475.1, read as the reverse complement.
GGTTTTCCTCTCTTTGACGAAATCGTTTGCACGAGGTTGATGCACCATTATCCACTGCACAGCCTCTCTGTCATGGAGACCTTCTTCCCATCAATAAATTATGCTGTCGCCATCCACCCCGCAATTTTTGTTCACCATAACTTCATTGGCTGTCCCACTGACCCTATTCGTGCTGTTTCGTCATTTTCACCTTATTGGGTCCATAAACACCTTCTAAAAGATTAAACCCATACCTTATCTGAATCCTCCCACTTTACAGTAACTCTAATTTCTCTTATCTTCAAGAGAATTTCTAACATATACCATTATTCTGCAGTCTCATCCTTTTTATCTAAAGTTATCTGACCCCAAATCTTAACCACAGCAACTGGCTCATATTTTTACATTTACATAGTAATACTTTTGGCACATACTTATTCATTTTACTTTTCTGTTCTTTGAATTTATCACTTTTCAAAACTGTTTAATCTAGAATATGTTGCGACTTTTGGTCAATAATCCAGAAAACTTCCGACTCTTGCTGGATTAAGAATTTCTGTGCGTCCTCTGTTTTTTTTTTTCTCGTAGGAAGGATTATAGATATATCATATATTTATATGTTATTTAAATTTATATTATATTATTTATATATATATAATTATATATATTTATATATATATAATATTATATTTATATATTAATATATTATTATTTATTCTTTAGTATATATATATATTTATAGTATGCCAATTTTATGTGGAACAAAGTATATACTGTAATACTAAAACTAGCAGAATAAACACCAACTGTAACTGAGAAGCTTTCATAATAGAATATCTCTAGAAGAAAGATTTTTAATAAGTTATAGATCGATTGGTTCCAACGTTTAAGCCAACGGTCGGGGTAACTTTGCTTTTAATTAAGGAAGGGGCGGGGTGCAAATTCGAGAATGTAATTAATTTGATAGAGGTGAATATTTTGACATTTCATTTTAAAATTCATCCATATTTACCATTGTCATATTATATCCGATATCCTATTAGAACGCATTATTAGAAAGTATTAAAATATGGCACTGGGCATCTCTCTCTCTCTCTCTCTCTCTCTTCTCTCTCTCTCTCTCTCTCTTCTCTCTCTTCATCTCTTCTCTCTCTACTCTCTCTCTCTTCTCTCTCTCTCTCCTCTCTCTCTCTCTCTCTCTCAAGTTAGTGAGAATTTGTTAAGTCCTTAATCTTGATGCAATAATTAAAATGATCAAAGTATTCAAAAATAGAAATTTCTATTTATAAAGATTTATATTACTTGTATGTTATAACTTTGTTTGAAACTTTTTATTTCTTTTTTTATACTTATTTAAATAATATTCTTTTTTACTAGCCTTAGTGATTTTGTACTCATTACTTCAACTGTCTTTTAGTCTTTTACTTCTCTCATTCTTGAGACTGTCTATGTAAGATCTTGTCTAAGACCAAGTTATATTTCCTCTCACATACGATTTAAAGTTCAACTTTCGGAATCAAAATAAAAGCTGCTAATTGTGTAATTATATAAGGGCGGGTTGAGCATCAGGATTTTAGAAGTGCTTAGGTGAGGTATAGCAACGTAAGGTTGGGAAACCAGTGCGGTACTAAGATGGTCTGACCTTTTCCTCATTCGAATATATTAAGCAAATTATATATATATATAATTATACATATAATTATTATAGTTATTAATATATATTATTATTATATTATATATATATATCTTGGATATTGATATAATAGTATAGATTTTATAATACATCTTTATATATAATATATATTATATATAATGTACTAATAATCATATATATATAATATATAATGTGTGAAAAAAAGCTAGGTGCTTTGAAGTTAGAGCATCCAAATTAAAACTTATAAAAACACATAGGTGTTAGATGGAACAAATGCTCCAACAACCTTTATGTCGTATATTTTAAGAAATATAACAACAAAGGTGTCCTAGTCAATACAGGTTCCCCTACACACTTTGTCTAATAGTGGTACTCACTTTGCTCTCTTAACCTCCACTAACTAAGCATTAACCTGACCAGGGTCTGACCTGTTACGTCTTAGATATAGTTAAGGACTCCATATCCTAAACGGACATTTGACAGGTTACATCCACTCTTTATACATGTACCCCTACCCTGTATGTGTGTGTATGTGTGTGTGTGGTGTATACGTGTGTGGTGGAATAATGTGTGGAATCAATTGGTGTGGTGTGTGTGATGTGTGTGTCGTATGTGTAGTGGTGTGTGTGTGAATGTGTGTGTGTATTAGTGTGTGTGTGTGTGTGATTGTGTGTGTGTGTGTGTGTGTGTGTTGTGCCTGTGAGATATCTAAAAAATAGTTGTGTTGCTAATATAATCTATATATCATATAGTGTGTTGTGTGGTGTGTGAGTGTTGTGTGTGTTGTGTGTGAATGATGATTGTGTTGTGTGTGTGTGTGTGTGTAATGTGTGTGTGTGTGTGGTGTGTATGTGTGTGTGTGTGAGTATAGTGTGTTGTGTGTGTGTTGTGTGTGTAGTGCTTTTGTGTGATGTGTGTGTGTGTGTATGTGTGTGATGTGTGTGTTTAATACGTGAATGTGTGTGTGTGTGTGTGTTGTGCTATGTGTGTGTGGTGAAGGGAAAACTTGATAATAATTAATATGTTATTATTAAGTGTGTGTGTATGTGTGGTGTGTGTACGTGTGTGTGTGTGTGTGTGTGTGTGTAATTTGTAGTGTAGTGTGTGTGTGTGTGTGTGTTGTGTGTGTGATGTGGAGTTTAATTATAATGTGTGTGTGTGTGTGTGTGTGATGTTAGTGTGTTGTAATAAATGAATGTGTGTGAAATTAATAAAATCTGTGTGTGTAATTGTGTGTGTGTGATACAATATTAAATATATGTTTGTGTTGTGTGATGTGTGATGTGTGATGTGTGTGTGTGTGTGTGTGTGTGTGCTGAATTGTGTGTGTGTTGTGTGTGTGTTGTATATAAATATATTTTTAAATTATAAATAAATAATATATAATTATAAATAATAAATTATATGTATAGCAAATGTTAATGTGTTGTCGTAAATGATGTGTGTGTGTAGATAATATATATATAGTGTGTGTGATGTGTGTGTGTGTATATGAACAACATATACAATTAATATTTATGCCTAATACGGATAATATGTTGTATGTTGCGTTATGTGTCGTATGTTGTGTGTTGTGTGATGCATGTTGCATATTGTGATGTTGCGTGTGTGTAATAATAATAAATTTTCCAGTCCGATAGAATAATATCAACATAATTATCATGTCCATCTAACGAATAATACGCTAATATCATATCTAATGGAATTGTGTGATATTGTGTGGTGTGATTTGATGATTAGAGTGTCGGTGTAAGTGTGTGTGTGTGATTTGCGTTTTTTTTTCTCTCGGAAATTGTAGATAGTTTGTGATGTAGTTGTAGTGTGTGTGTTGTGTGTTGTGTGTTCAATTTGTGTTAATCTGCGATAGTTGGAGTAATAGTGATGTGTTGATAGTGTGTGTGTGTGTTGTTGGTGTCAAGAGTTGTGTATTTGTGTTGTGGTGTGTGTGTGTGTGGTGTAGTGTGTGTGTTATAATGCGAGTGTGTTGATGTGTAGTTGTGTGTCGAGCTGATGATTTGACATGATGATGTGTGTGCTGTGATAGTGTATAATCGGTATTCTTTTCATATATAATTCTGTGTGTGTGTGATGTTTACCATCTATACTAATCATTTGTGTTGTGATAGAGTGTGATGTGATCTGCGATATTCGTTTAATTTAAATAACTATTCATTACTTGTGTGTGTGTGAATGTGTAGATTTGGAATAATTGTTGCAAAATATTTTTAACATCTAAAATATACGAGAACGAGAGAAGTATAGTGTGTTGTGTGTTGTGTGATAGTGTGTAGATGGTGTAGACATATGGGTGTGCTTTGATGTGATAATAATAACTGAATCACAATCTATAGATGTAATAATGATGTAAGTTGATAATCAATATTTAGTGTGTAGATGTTGTGGTGTGTGTCGCATAGTGTGTGTAGTGTAGATACTTGATTACAGAGGAACTCAGTAATGTGTGTGTGTGTGATGAAGATAATAATATAATAATAATAATATATAGCTTATATTTCAAGTCAATACTGAAATTTTGAATAGTGCTGTGTAGTTGTGTTCCGTGTGATATATGGCTCATGGGTGTTGATTTGTGTGTTTGTGTATAATGTTGAGTGGTGTCGTTGGAGATATTGAGTGATGGATGATGTAGATGTGATCAGAGTGTGTAATAGATGTGTAGTGTGTGTAGTATTGAATTAGTATTAGTTGTGTGTGTGTTGTGTAGTAATTATAGTAATATATATATATAGTGTGTGTTGATTGTTCATGTAGATGTGCATTAAATAATAATTAATAAATGAATATATTAACTATATAATATATAATTGACCAACCAATTAGTGTAGTTAGTTGTGGAATGTGTGTGATAGTGTGTGTGTGTGTAGAGTGTTGATATGTGAATGTTGTGTGATTTTATTAATCACTGAATAGCTAATATTGTGTGATGTGTAATGGTGTGTGTGTGTGTGTGTGTGTGTGTGTGTATAATAATTGTCCTCACGACGCAACAATAATTGTTGTGGGCTGTGTGGTGATGATGAGGTGAGTGTGTTTCAAATGTGTGGAGTAGTGTTGAAA
>JABUQX010063474.1:55000-56165 GCA_015478945.1 Trachelipus rathkii | reverse complement strand
TAAGGATAGCACTTTTTGTACGACGGCTAATTTAATCCTATTGACAGGTCAAAAGGTATTCCCGATAGACAAGAATCATTTTCTTATTATTCTTATAAAATATATTTCAAACTGAAACATGCTGGATCGGAAAGATCCTTTAAGCAGGTAAAAAGGAAATGTTTACCTTACTTGTGATTGGTCGGGGTAATCCTTATCTCTATATGACCTCGTATGTGATTGGTCGAGAATTATTTTATCGTCTTTTTGAAAATTAACGTTTCTTTAAACTTGTATTTGGAGCAGTTGTGTTTTATTATCTTTTAGACCAAAACTCATTTTAAAATCATAGTCATTTTAGCTGTTATGCGGTGCACAAGTTATCTGATTTGTATTAAAAGTGTTTTACTAAGTGTATATCATATTTATAATAAATACTTACATTGAGGAATAATTATTATAATTTCACTAGAATAGATAATAATTAATTCACTAGTTCATAAGCTAACCACCAGGCTCAGCATTGAGCCACCCGCAAAGCAAGCCAACCCTCGCACCCGCAGTGCGCCGCCGCGTCCCCAGCCCAACCGCGTTGCGCCCTAGGCGCAATATTTCTGCGTTCCCGCCCGCCGCGTGCACCCGCAGGCAAAAATGAATGACTCATAGTATATATATATTTCATTCGCGGAATATTGTGCCTGCGGGTGCACGCGGCGGGCTGGGATACGCGAAATATTGCGCCTTGCGGGCGCATTGCGGCTGCGGGGACGCTGCGGGAAGCACCTGCCGGGGCGGTTGGCTGCCTTTTGCGGGTGGGGTCATGTTGAGCCTGGTGGTATAGCTTATGAAATAGTGAATTAATTACTTATCCTATTTCTGAGTGAAATTAAAAATTTATTCCCCATGTAAGTATTTATTATAAAATATGAATATACACTTAGTAAAACAATAACAACTTTTTAATACAAATCAGATAACTTGTGCACCGCATAACAGCTAATGACTGATGATTTTAAATGAGGTTTGGGTCTAAAATTAATAAAACACCACACCCTCAATACAAGTTAAAGAACAACGTAATTTACCAACAAAAGACGATGAAAATAATTCTGACAATCACATACGAGTCATATAGAGATAAGGATTACCCGACAATAACAAGTTAAGGAAAAACAACTTCTTTTTT
>JABUQX010063474.1:20000-35000 GCA_015478945.1 Trachelipus rathkii | reverse complement strand
CAAAGTGAGGAATCCTCCTCTGAGAGTGTGGTATTATGTATAACGCTAATTATATTTGTAATGTGTGAGAAATTAAAGAAAAGTGAATTAGTATTTTGAGTTTGCTGAGAATTAATTCTTTAGAGTAAATATAGTTTCCATTTCATGGGTTAATATATGTGTATAATATGGGAAAAATCACTTTCCATTTATTACATCGATGGATATTATGAATAATTATTATAATTAATCATAATAATTATTATTAATTTTAATCATTTTAATCGTTTTAATAGTTTACACTAGTAATAGTTTTAATAGTTTTAATTGTTTTCAATAATAATTAATTGATGCTTTTATATTTAGGACATTTGTCTGAGATTAGTGCAAGATTTTCTATTAGGCGAAGTTTTAGCACAAGTAAATTATGAGATTCGAGGATTTAATGATTTCGCTTTGTGACTGAATTATTCTCTATGTATCGAGGTGAAGTCTTAAAGGAGTTTAGCTATTGAGGAGCTGTTGTATCATCGGTTTTTTGGTGTTTCCTTGAATGGTATGAGCTCTGCGAAGGAGTTTGAAGAGGAGCGTGCGTCCTTATCGATGAAGTCAATACGATACTATAGGTTACGTCACTGATTGTGAAAATAATTTGTATAATATTATGCCGAGATCGGTAATTTTCGGCGTTGCTAGAATAAATGTGAAGACTTACTTTCAGCTGTTATAGGATTTATTGTTTGGTTTTTCTGTTTTTTTTTTTTTTTTTTGAAATAAGATCTTAGAAAAGATTTATGAGACGAATTACTTAGAATAATGATAGATCTTTTATCTTTTAGGAAAATTGTTGTTTTCGAGAGACTGGCAGAGGGGATTATGTTATACCCTCTGCGAAACATGGATTTCTTCAAGCGTTAAAATGAGCGACCTTTCTGCTCCAGGGGAGGTTTGAAGTTCTCCTGTAAATTTTTATTTGATGAAGATAAGATATCACTAATTTTAACAATTTAACACAAGAGATTCAATAAATAATTTCATATTTTTATTAAATTCAGAAATTAGGATTTTACGGTCCGGTAATTTTTTATTGGGTACAAAAAATTAAAGGACTAACAACGGTATTTCAGTATTTACATGTAACGGATATTCAACATTTGTATCGTAAAATTTTGCTTCATGGTTGTTCAGGTTTCCGCGACCCTTGGGTGGTAACTTTTTGCTCTGAAATCGGAGTTCAGTATTTATTTGAAAATATCGAGCAAAATGATAATTCTCTTCGGACGATTTTTATTTATCTAACGATCGCTCCTAAATTTAAGATAATTAATATTTTGATGTACTTATTATTTAAACTAAGTAAAGATAAACATTTTCATGATTGTTACTATATTATTTTAACAAAATTAGTTAAGAATTCAAGGTGGCATGACACTTTTATCAAGTATTTTAGATTGTTAATCGATCATGTGGAAGATACTAAGTACTTAGATCTCACAGATACTGTTGTTATGACAATTGGGTTTCTGGCAAAAATAGAAGGCAAAATTGGAAAGTACTTTCCTATTTTGAAAGAATTTATAACGCTAATTCCAATCAGTGCAAAGTTCTATATGAAACACACTAAAGAGAAAATTTATATAGAGGTGCTTTTCGATTTATTTACTTATGAAGATATTGTATTAATTTCCGTTGCTTCTTAACACTGAAAATGAAACGTTAGGTGGTCTGAAGTTATCTCAATCGGTTATTTTTTATGAATTTTGGCTTCTAAACTTAACTATTTGTTCTTTGTACCAAAAGCTTATGTGATGATTGTTGTTAGGGGCTAACTTTTACGAAGTTTTTAAGGAAAGGAATATTCGGTTAATGGCGGCTGGCGGCGACGATCTTAAAGTTTCTAAAAAGGTTTTTTAGAAGGAATTTTATGATACAATCGGTATAAATTATGGTTTCATTCTTGTTGGTGGTAACGAGGCGATTAAGGATTGACTATCACAGGATTCCGCATGGCGTGTTTTTGGGATTGATTGCAACCATTGATATGTATGGTTCTTAAACTTGTGTCATTCATTTATCTTGAATGAATATGGTAGAAGAGAGATGTTAAATTATTTGTATCTGTAAAATGGAGATTTTTCTTAAAACATAAGTTAGGGAATTTTCATAATTCACACATGTCTGGTTGGTTTGTCGTTCACTAGCGATCAGTTGGCTAAATACTTTATAAAAGATGAAAGTTTATGAAAATAAATGATTTTTTTAATCAGAAATAGATATATACAATCGTTTCTCCCCACTCAAATGAACAAGAATCTCTGTGCGTTAAACAGACGTTAACGACCAAGTAAACAGATTTTTTAAACGATGACTATCATTACCTTCCTGCCCTACAAGTGGAGAACCAATTTCTACGAAGGAAATTTTCAGATTACCAACCTTGGCAGAGACTTAATTTGATGATAGGTTTTTATATTTTTGGGTAGGATAGTTTTTTAAAATGCAAAATTTCGGATTTTCAATTACTATTGGTGAGATATAAGTCTAAGATGTTAAGTTTGACTATTTTTATTATATTGATTAATACTTTCAGAGATGTTTTCTAGGTTTGTAACCTAGTTTAACTTATGCATCTATTTTGTTATAATTTTGTGTTCGTATTTTCCTGAGCTAATGTTTTGATTTAATTGTGGATATATGGGATTTGTTCTCTTTTGTTCTGGTTTTTTTTTATTTTAATCTGTTGGTTCAAAGTTCATAATTTTTGTTACCATTCCTTTTTTTTTCAATTTAATGTTGATAAAGGGTTACTATGGTGTTACCATTTTCCTTTTTTCAAAAATTTAAGTTGAAAATAGTTTATAATTATTAATTATTTTTAACACTTGTTCAATTTACTGTTGAATAGTCATGTTTTTGTGGCAGCATTGTTGGTTCCTGGAAATTCATTTTAATGTAGATAGTTGTTGTGTTTTATTTGGTGTATAGAAATGGAGTAAGTCGTGTAATAAGAATATAGTATAATGGTTATTTTCTTAAAAAATGGATTTTTTGAATCTGTCGCAATGTATGGGTGAGAATGAGTTGTAGATTGAGATGTAGATTTTTGGTCGTTTCTTAAATTATTAATATATTGTAAGTAGTAAAGTTTAAGTTTTTGATATTTTTAGAATTAGAGAAAAATGAGATATTATTATTTATTTACTTTTTTTTAGTGTTCTTCTGAAATATGTTTCATTTTGTTAAGATTTCTTGCTCCTTCAAAAAACAAAACGGAAGAAAATAATAACCTTTTTCGCTATATTTCAACAAATATCAGTTTTTCTAGTGGTGTTTTATTGAAGTTTCTTTTTTATTTTGTAGTTTATGTGGGCCAATCTTTGTCAATTTTAATTCTGCTTGCCCCCTTTCGGGTAAGATGGATAAACTTTACATATATTCATTTGAGATTCTATATACTTTAATTTCGTGTGAAGATATGAAATTTTTGATTAGATCTTTATATATTTATGTCTTGTTTTTTCATTTATTGTATTAGCTTTACAAGGGTTAATGTTGAATTAAATGTGCTTGTTAGGAACAAGGAAGATTGATATTCCTGGAGTATTATATTTTAACAATAAAGTATTTATTTTTTGTATACATTTTTTTATATCTCTTGCAAAGTTCTTTTAACTTTAATTTACTATAGTAAGTCTCTTAGATTCTACTTTTGGTAGGAAAATTCTATTTTTATATGGTGAGGTTTTGTGATAGTATTATATATATCAGTATATATATTATATAGTATATTTTGTGTTTTATGTGTGCGTTGTTTGGTTGTGTGTGGTGTATTAAGATTGTATGTTGGATATTGTATATATTGTGATATTAGTTATGATTATATTTTGTTATTGTTGTGGGTTGTTTAAATTGTGTTATGTGCGTGTCGTCTTAAGCTTTGATATTTCGATATATCTAGTTGTATCGTACATCTGATATATTGTCGGAAAATTGGAATATATGCTGGATATTTATGGGTCGGATTTTATATAATTTTGTATTATTGTTTATATGATTATATATATATAACGTTGGTAACACTTGCTGAGTAGTATTGTGTTTATTAGTATATATTAGTGTATATATTATATATTTGGTTTGTATTTGTATTATATTATACTATTAATACTGTGGCTACCTAACAACTTTATTCCTTAGACTCTATTAGGACCTTAAGTAGTTTTCAGGTTAGTTGACCCTAATCTATATAATGGTTATCCAAGTTCCCATTTAGTCCCTAGTTGCCTATAATTATCTAGAATGATTATTTGCTGATACTGGCTCAGAGTTTTTATGCCCTCATGACTTAATGAAGAGTGTGATCTAGCGTCAATATACGTCCCTGTACCAATGGGATGTATGGAATAGTAGTTAGTATATATAGTATATGATGAAATTATAGTATATTATAATATATATAGTTGTATTTTATTATGTTATGCTAAAGAAATTTATACTTTATGGTACTATTTTTTCATATTATTTAGTTTATATATAAATTTAGATTTAGAATTTAAAAGTGTAGTTGGTCATTAAGTAACGTCGACGGTTGACTGTAGGTGAAAGCATATATCGTGAACGACATTTGTTACTATTACAGTAGAATGGAAATGTTTGTTCGGCAACTTTCGTATATAAAGGATACGACAGGCTAATTACTTTATGCACGAAATCTTTATAGTTGCAATATTCGTTTTAATAGACTAAGATATGAAGATTCATATTGAAACTGAAATCATATTTTACGTCTGTCAAATTCAACTCATATTAAATTAATATTTATGACATTAGTTAAATTTTCTAGACCGATGTCATATTAACTGAGAACTAATAATTATAACACTGAAGAATTATAGGCAAGCTGGTTAAGTACACTTTATAAGCTATTTTTAAGAACTTAATATACAACAAGCATTACAAGTGGATTAACGATGATGGATTAATTAAGAAATTTTATGATTTTTTATTAGGTATTATTATAGGGGTTTTGATGGTGATTTTAGTTATAGTATATTATATTATTTGATCATATGTTTATATATAGTTTGTTTACGATATAAGTCGTCGTTCCATAAGACGGATATTTTTAGATTTTTATAATCCGATATATGTTGTATCTGTCGACCCTCTTTTGTTTGACTAACTAATTTTAATTGTAGATTTTGAAAGAGTAGTACAGATAATATTGTAGGCAGCCATAATTGTTGCAGATTTCCAGTCATGTTTTGAAAGTTATATGAAAGTAGGAGGTGTTGAGAATGAATTAAAAACATTAATACCTTCAGAATTATATAAATTTTAAAATATAGACTGCGCTGAGTATCGGTTTAAGTTTTTAAAGTTGTTTGCAGCGATTTCACAATCATTATTACCATAAATTTTAAGCAAAAAGGCAACTTTAGCAAAATACTTACTAATTTATATTTATGGTAGAGGACTCTTGATTACATTGAGGATGAGTATCCAGGATATTGAGGATATGGGGGTTTGATTGGTATTTATATTGAGTAGTATAGAGTATTTTTATATTAATTTTTATATATTTATTATATATATATATATTATTATTTATATTTTATATATTATATATATGTTTATTATTATTATATATATTATTATTATTTATTTATTATTTATTATTTTTATATATTATATATTATTATATTTATATATTTGCTATTAATATATTTTATTATTATTATTTATATTTTTATTAGTTATTTCATTTATATATTTTTTTATTATATAATATATATATATAATATATATTATTAATTATATATTTATTATATATTTATATATATATATAATATATTAAATCTAGGTGATGTTTAAAACATTTCTTTTATATTTTTCAAGGTCAATATTTTATAATTTCTCTAACATAAGAATATTAAAATATTTACATTAATATATCCAAAATATCGTGCTTATATATTTCGGGCATCTACTAAACCCTCTATCAGTAAAGTTTATTTAGGGCTAGTTTATAAACGGGAGTTAGGCTTAATATTTTACGGCACAGTGTGGAGTTTAGGGCGAGCTTCTCCCTAAGAGGATGGGGTATTAACCGCTTTAGGGGGTGCTCGGGAGCCGAGGTTGACTGAGGGGTATATTTGTGGCATACTTCCGGAGGGGATGGTCAGCAGGAGAGCGCGACCCAGGATCAACCTCATATTGTAATCCTTATATTTAGATGACGGGGGTTGTCCGAGACCCATCCCTTTTGGGTAGGGGTATATTTCCGTCCCCGGTCAGTCCACCTAGAGGGCCGGGAGAGACCCTTAGAGGTTCCTGACATCTGGGTGTTTGTGTCGTTGACTACCCGTGAGGTATTTCGTTTTGTGATATATTCCCCAAAAAAAAAAAAAAAAAAAAAAAAACCCGGATTTTTAAAAAAAACCCAAAGGAATGGTACGGGGTGTTGTTGGACATGTGGTATTTCGCGTCACATTCTATTCGTGACTCTATAAAAATCGTCAAAACCATTTGATTGTAATATATATATAATCTATATATAATATATATATATATATATATATATATTATATATTTGTATAGGTATTACACGGAAATATTTTCGTTTTTATTATTCTATGTTATTATATATCCATAGAATCGATATATCATGATATTTATTGCGTTAGTATAGTCTTCGAATATCAAGAGGTCAGTATTGAAAATGTTCAGTTTTTACCATAGTGTTTTGGTGTTTTTTTATACATATTATAGAATTTATTATTTGATCTGAAACTTTTTGCGCTCTAGGACTAATAATGGTTCTAATTATATTCATATTATATTATATTATTTTTTTAGGTATTATGGGTTTTATTATTTTATATCTATTTTACGAAATGTTATTATTTTTTGTATTATTTATATATATATATTATTTAGAGCATTATATTTATTATGTTATTATATATTATTTATTATATATTATATATTATGTATAATATATATTTTAAAGCCTTAACTGAATAATTCGTCTGACCAATTCTGATTATTTTAGATGTGTATCCGAGTATTTATTGTTATCGATCTTGACCCTTACTAGAATCATACTACGTTTTTTATCAATGCGTATTGGCATGCCGATGATGGATATAGTTAGTTGGAGTATTCAGGTGTGTGTGGAAAGTTATAGAAGTTTGATTTGGTGGTTATATCGAAATAAATTAAAAATAGGTTAATATTTTGTTATGAATTATTCAGTAGTTGATTGACCATTAGGTAGCTGGCTTGTATATTTATTTAATTTTAATGTGTTTTGCTTATCAAGGTTTTTCTAAATTATTTTTCCAATAATTGTAAAGGCAAAAAGTCATTAGGGATCTTTTAAAATTTAATTAGGTAGCCTCTTGATTTGCATTAATACTATCCAAATAATTTTATTTATATTATTTGTTATTATTTATTCTTATTAGATTTAGTATTGGTTTTATAATATATTATTATTTAATTATATTATATATAATTATTATATTTATATAATATTATAATTTTATTTTATATTGGTTATATTTATATATATATATTTATATATAATATATTTTTATTATATTTTTATATTTATTTTTTTTAGTAGTGATAGTTTATTTGTTTATATATTATTTTTTTTATTTTATTAATTTTATATATATAGCTGATGTTTTTTAAAACATTTCTTTAATTTTGTATGGGAATGTTCAAATATAAATTTAATTTTATATAGTTTGTAACTTTTTTCCTATTATTTTTTATCATTAATATTATTATTTCCAAAAGTATCGTGCTATATATTGTTCGCAATCTGACTAAACCCTCTACAGTAAAGTTATAAGGCTAGTTTTTAAGATTGTCATGTTTTAGGCCTAATTTTAGGCGGCACAGGGAGTGCAACGAGCCCCCCTAAAATGGGGTATTAACCTTTTTAGGGCTCCGAAGCGATGGGGGAGGAAGAGGGGCGTTTCATACCCTTCGGGAGTGGATGGTCGAGAACCCTTCCCGCGACGCTCAAGAGTACCTAAGAGCGGGGTTCGGAGACTCTATCCCAGTGGGGGGATTAGTCCCCCTTGATATCCATGGCCTAGAGGCCTGAGAGGAACCTTGGCTCCGACGTTTGTGCTGTAATCGGGGGCGGTATCTACCCGAAGGTATTCGTTAGTGTATACCACAAAAAACAATAAATCCCAAAATGATACTTTTGGGACATTTATTTCACAACAATCGTAGGTCGTACTCTGATAAATCTTTTCAAACCATTTGGGACATTGAGTTTATTATTTATATATATATTATTAGATATTGTTATTTATTTATTATATGTTTTTTTGTTATATATATATATAATATAATATATATATATATATATATAGGTTAATTTTATATATATATATACATGATAGTAGTATATTGAGTTTATAGTATATATATATATATATATATATATATATATATATAGTTTTTTTGTATATTGGAGTATATAGTATAATATATTTTACTAGTAGTATATAATATATATATATTATAATATAGTTTTATTTTTTTTGTCCAACTCTTTGATATATCGATATATTATCGATATATCGAATATCAAAAGTCAGACGAAAAAATTTTTTATCTCAGTATATATATAATTATTTATTATATATTATTATTATTTATATATAATTATAATATATATATATTATATATATAATTATTATATATATATATATTTATATTATTTATTATATTTATATATATATATTTTTTTAAGAAAAAGTTTTTCACAACTGACAGTTGAAACAGACAGTTGAAAGATCCCCACCCGTAATTGTTTCATTTATTTTTAGAGCAAAGTATCGAAATCATAAAAAGATGCCATATTCGCAATATACGTATGGAATTAATTTGCTCAACTGATTTTCGTTAAGCATATGTCTTGTGCAAATAAGGAATATTTTTATATGAAATTACATTACCTATTTTTATTTAAATTATTTTTTTTGCCCAAATTACCGCGTTCAAAAACCCCCAAAACAAAAAAACAATATTCGGAATTAATTTTTTCATAATATTTGTGATTGAGTAATTCAGAATTAAATCTAACTTCCAACTTTTAAATGTAAAAGTAAATTTTTAACAGTTCACTTTTTCTAGAGCAAGACACTACTTTTAGTTAGTATGTTTACCTTTACAATAAATCTTTATTAAGTATTAATCTACAAAAATACATAATTTGGTATCTTCATCAAATTATGACTGAACCAATACTGCGTTTGAAATTATTTGAAATTAATATTATTATTAAATATATTACCAACACATTTTGAATAATCAATTTGAAGCCGGGGTGTTTACATTCTCAAAAAAACTAAAAATTGCTTTCGAATGCAGGCTTCAAAAGATCTAGTTTTTTGAGGTTAATATTTTAGATCTCTTCAACTCCTCTATACCTTCATCTAATGCTTTAAAAATTACTCTATAGAATCGTAACAATCCATTTGAACTTCCACAATGCCTTATTTCGTACCATGAGTCTCCGGTTGTTTCATTTTGTTCTTGGAAAATATCTTTTACCTGACTTTTTTCTGTTAAATATTGGTAGATTTCTGCATGGCAATCAAAAATATGTTTAGTTGCATTCGCTGTGCCTTTTATTTATTTTTTTAATATTTGTACTTCTATGCTTGATCCCTACCCAATTGATCATAAAGACGCCGCTGAATATTTTCAACAGCTAAAAGCTTCGTAAAATGTTTTTTTCTTCAGCTCACCATCATTTCGTTGACCAATTAAAAGTCATTATTTTATTTCCGCGTTCGTAGTATCTCCCTCGGCTTAGAATATTACAAATAAAGAGACAATGAATGAAGCCACATTGCTACAAGTTCGTCCTAAAGTCAACTATAATATTATCATATATACGTGTCATTCAAACGTACACACCATTACATATCGCATCCCTATAGAGCTTGTCAATATCTCTACAATGGTCAAATATAACATAATACGCTTCAACTATTACAAAAAATCAATACTATACTTTGCTTAAGGCTTACTATGCTTAACACACTACAAAACTTTTTAATGTTTATGTCATTACCGGTGGTTATCATTGCATATTTGCCCTTCAATATACTAAAAAACCCGAAAATTCTGATTCTTACTCAAAAATATACATTTGACACCCAAACCATCCCTATACATATCTAATCCTTTCTTTAAATGTTCCAAGTGAGGCACACTCAAAAACCTCCTGCGGTATACCATTCCAAAAATTAAGCAACTCTTACTGAATAAATTTTTTTTCCTACATTAAGATCACAGGCTTCTTCAATAATTTTTTTTATTATTGTGTAACCAGACTTTCTGTTCGGTGGTACCCTAGAAATAATGTATGATTTCTTACTGTATTAAATATATGTAAATTATGGCTTATAATGGCTTGAAAAGTTCTATGTCTCTTCTTTTTTCTGATGAAATTCGCTTTCTACAGAAAACATTCCTAACTATTTCATTCTCTTCTCATAGCCCGTATTTCCTAATCCCTAGAAACAAATCCTTGTTACTTTCAATTTTGCACTCGCTCTCAGTCATATCTGTCTTTTTCTTATCAGGGGCTCCAAATTGTGTGCACAATACTCAAATATGCCTAATACATAGCATCATACAGCTTACTTATAACTTTCTTTCACTCTTGTATAATGACCATTGTGATTTTTATTACATTAGAATGCTTATTAGCTTTATTCGTGTTTCTACACTAGACTTAGCTTATACTTTCAGATTGGAAGCTGATCTTGTTATAGATGACATCTAAGGGATGCGTTTTTTTTGGCCCTAATTAGTACTTAGTTTCTAACTTTCCTCAATTTACATCGAGGTAAATCTTTTTTGTGTAACCTAAGGGAGAACAATACACTCTATTAAAATTAATTTGCCACATATCCTCCACGGCGGGATGAGGTTAGTGTGTTGTGTGGCGAAAGATGCGATTTACTACTCTTTACGAGTTAGTATTGTCATTCATGCATTATGTTCTTTGCTGAAGTGCCATAGTTTGTACATCGTGCAAGCTTGGAAATTCTTACAGTTTAAGTCTCTCTGTTTTGATATAATTGATCTATGATATTAGCTGTGTGTAGGAACCAGCCAGTTGGATCCCAAAGAAATCATCTTTTTACTTGACGCAAAACATGTCTCCTCATTTCATTAATTAAATACTGCCCTTGAAACTGAGATATTTATTAATTAATTATTATTGTTATTATTATATTAATTATTATGTTATTGATTTAATTATTTAATTAATTAGTTAGTATTATTATATTATAATTAATTATTTTGTTTATTATAAGATTAGTACATTTTATATATGTGTGTTGGAATTTGTATTTGATATTATTAGATTATTATTATTATTATTATTAGTTTGATTTATTATTATTATTATTTTTATTAATTGATTAAGAAATCAAAATTTTGATCGCTTAAATAATTTCGTGGGGTTGAACCCCTTGACCTTCCCCTCCTGTCTATGGCCTATATATATATATATATTTTTTAGTTTTATATTATATATTATCTAATTATATATATTTATTATATAATAATTATATATTATTATATTTTATATTATATATATATATATTATATATTATTATATTATTATATATATATGACACATTTTCAGTTTTAACTGGGATGAGGACTCAGGAAATATCAAAACACCCGCCCGAAATTATTTTAATTGATCAAAATTTTGGATTCTTAATATATATATATATTTATATGTTATATATATATATATTATATCTTATATAATATATTATTATTTATTATATTATATCATATATATATTATATATTTTATATTTTATAATATTATATTATTATATTGTATATATTTTTTTTTTTTATATTATATTTATATATATATATTTTATGAAATTTTTAAAATATAACTTTTTATGTCAATTACTTCGCCATAGTCATTCGTAAAAATTTACTATAACGATCAATCGTCCATTCTCAATAAAATTCTTAATTCGTCCCATCACTTAATATATATATATATAATATTATATTATATATCTAATATTATATATATTATATATTTATTATATATATATATTATATATTTATAATACTATTTTATATATAATTATATATTATATATATTATATATATATATATATTTAATTTATAATTTATATATATATATATATATTACTATATATATATTTATATATATTATATATATATATATATATATATATATTATATATCATATGTATATTGAACTATAATAATATATTGTAATTATATAATATAATATATATTTATTATATTAATGATATTTATTTATTATATATATATTATATATATATATTATTTATATATATATATTATATATTATAATTATAATATACTATTAATTTTATATATTTATATATATATTTATTATATATATACTTATATTTTATATTATATTATATATATATATATATATTTATATATATTATATAATATATATTATAATATATATATATATATTTATGTCTTAAATGTCCTTGATTATAAAATTCTATGGTCCCTTATCAAAACAGAAGAAAGTAGATTTTTAAGAGTTATAAATTTATATCATTTATAAATAGCAAGTTAGCAGCTTTTGGCTATATCTTAGCCCTCTTTCAGCTGCTACGGAATATCATCTAAATTAAATATTAAATGAACAACAATATAGTCAACCAATAATAATATAATTAATTTACATAAAGTATATAGATTTGAGTTTTTTGAAAAAGGTGAGGATGGTAAATTGTGTTTCAATGATGGGATCTATGTGTGAGTCGTTTCTTTGTATATTCTAATTATTTGAATTGGTTTGGATGCAAAGGAGTAAATTGGAAGTTTTTGTAAATTTTTTCAATCTGAATGATGGGTGACATATTGTTAATTTGTTGATAGTGTGATTATGTGTGGACTATGAAGGAAAGGCAGATTACGGTTATCTTGGAGTAGTGTCATAATTTGGGTGTTGGTAGTTTTGGCGAGGAAAAGTCTGTGTTTTCAACAATGTTATATATGTTTGGAGGCAGTTGGGTAAAAAGGGATTTTATAATACACATTGGGAGGTAATGGAATTAGTTTGAGTATTGGGTTTAAAGATTTTTTTTGAAAGGAAGTAAGTTAGAAGAAGAGATGAGTATTGATTTAGGAAGGAATTTTTTGGTCAGAGTTATGAGAATGTTAACGTAGTGGAAAGTAAGAATAATGATGTTTTTATCTTGTCTAATTAGGATTGGTAATATGAATGTATTCTTGTTTACTGAAGACCGTCTCATCTACGATATTGGTTCGGCATCTTCTATTTTAAAAATTTGTTTGAAGAAAATGTTTTAAGATTCTTCTTGAAAGAGCAAGAGTTACATCATAATTTCTTTTTTCTTCCCTACGGCAACGAGAAGATAAGGTACCGATTTTAGTGTTTAGTGAATGGGAAAAGAACCAATGTATATAGTCAGGGTTGGAAGTGATTTCTGTAGATTGAGAATTGTATGTGGTTTTGAGGGGAACCAGGTCATCATAAAAGAATCTAGAAAAAGGAAGGGAATTGTTTATTAGCAAGTTTCAAATGAATTTAATAGGGGAATATTATTAATACGGGGTGTAGGATGTCATTTATGATTGGTGTTTAACGGGGTAAATTGCTGTGAATGATGACATATACATGATCGAAATAAAAAGAATTGTATAAGTTAAGTTTTTTGAGACGGGATAGAATGTGATAAGTTCAATGAGTTCCATGAAAGGATTACTATATTGGGGAGAGGGTAGATCCCATGCTTAGACCAGAGTTTTTTTGTAGAAAGTGTTGTTGAACTGAAAATAAGTTGTGTTCAAGTGCAAGGAGGATGAGTTGTTTGATAAGAGGGAAGGGTTGAGAAGGTTAATTCCTGTTATTATTTCAGAGATGAACGTCAAGGAGAGAATGATGGTAAGAGTAACAGGAATCGGAAGTTACAAAAGGTTGAAACATCATCAAAACTTAAGAAGGTTGTGTGTGTTAGTGTTGATATCTTTTGTTTTGGGAATGAAATCTTCAGTGTTGTAATTGTGGAAGAAGAGATTGTGTCCTTATGAGAGTTTTAAGAGCCAGCAATCCATTTGGATTTTTATATGTGGTAGAGTCAAATGTTGATGATAAATAGGTTCTGATGAGGTATGGGTTTTGTTATGTGTTTTTGGGAATGCCGTAGAATGTGAGAGCTTGGAATAAGTAGATTTGAAGGTTTCATTGTGTGAGTAAAGGAAAGTTAAAAGGATTTGTTTAAGTTTGTTATTAAAGAGATTTTTGTGAATTTTTTAACGTTTTTTTTTTTTTTGCGTTTTTTGTTCAGAAAGGAATAGGTGTTAGTATCATCTAAGAGAGTGTTGCATTTATTAATGTAATCGTGAGTATTATTGAATTAAACAGATTATAATCCTTTTAAGCACCTTCTTTTTTTTCCTTCCTCCTTCTCTCCGTCTTGCAACTCTGTAGTAGTATCCATCAGATTTCGTTCGTATGCTAGAAGTGACGTCACAGCTGGTACAGCTGGTTCTATCACTTCTAGCATGACATGTCCTATTGCACAGAATACACTTAATATTGGTGTCTACCCCTTATGGGTATAATAAAGTATGGGAGTCGAGTTGCTGTGTTTTCTAACGGGATCGAATTACTCCAGTATGAGTTTAAGTGATTATATTCTTCCCTACCTCCTCTTTTCTAGTGCAAGTTATTTCAACTTATTTATATTATTTATCTGAGCTGAGAGTTAGCTTGGTGTCTACCCCTTATGTTTAGAGGGTCTGCGAATCGATTCCCTGGTATTTACGCTGTGATTGGTATTCTGAGCAGGCGTTTAGTGGGCTTTGAACGGTGCTGCGGTGCTCATATATAATTTTGTTTTTAAAGGTTTTCTAGTTAAGGTATCCTCTTCAAACTGTCCACCGTGGAAAATTGCAT
>JABUQX010063474.1:12500-15000 GCA_015478945.1 Trachelipus rathkii | reverse complement strand
CACCGGATTCAGTATTGGTTCAAACTTTGTATTGGTCGGTTATGTTAAGTGGAGTTGTCAGAGTAAGTTTAGAAATGAATTTTAGTGATTTGTTTCATATATGCCAAAACGATTGGAGTTTGCTAGGTTTTTTTAGCATTGTTTTATTTTGTACAACATGTAACAGTAGCAAACGGTATCAATGTACGGTTGATTTTAGTCCAAAAAGAGTTGTAGACTGGTTTACTTTATACCGTGAGATATAAATATATATATAATATTAATATATATACCTTATATATATTATATATAATATATATACTAATATATATATATATAATTATATAATATATATATATATATATATATATATATATATATAATATATATTATATATATATATATATATATATATATATATATCGGCAGCTACTAAACAGTCTTCCAGTAAAAGTTTGAGCTAGTTTTACGGCACATTGGATCAGTAAAGTTTAGGGTTACTTTTACGGGACAGTGAGTCAACGAGCCCCTAAATGAAGTATTTACCCTTTTTAGGGGCTCGAGCCGATGGGGGACGGAGGAGGGGACGTTTCATACCCCGGAGAGGATGGTCGAGGAACCCCGCGACAAGCCAAAAGACAAAGAGAGGGGTTCCGGAGACCATTCCCGGAGGGGGGATTAGTCCCCCCGTCCTCCACCTAGAGGCCGAGAGACCCACTCCTAAGCATTTCGGGCGGACTACCGTGGGTATTCGTTAGTGATATACCCCAAAAACAATAAATCCCCAAATGACGTACCTTTTGGGACATTTAGTCGCAACAATCTGTTCGCTACTCTATAAAATTCAAAACCACTTTGCGGACATTTATTACGTATATATATATAGTATATATAATATATTATAGTATATAATATATATATATATATTATATATATATATATAATATATATATATATATATATATATTATATATTATAACTATATATATACTATATATATAATATATATATATAATATATATATTATATATACCGATTGATATCGAGATTATACCAATATCGATTTATGTATCGATATAACAAAGTATCGATTTTCGATTTAATCGAACCCAACAAATATCGAAAATAAACTCTAAAAAATTAGTGCTGCCGAAAAGTAAAATTTTACCATATATGGGTAAAATTTTACTTTTCGGCAGCACTAATTTCTTTAGCCTTCATTTTCGCATATTTGTTGGCGTTCGAAGTAAATCGAAAATCGATACAATCGTTATTCGAACATGGAATCGATATTTGGTGATGTCGAACATAGTATAGTTATATATATATATATATATAATAATTATATATATATATATATATGATATAATATATTATATATATATATATATATAAATATTATATATATATATATATATATATATATAATATATATAGTAGATATATATTATATATATATATATATACTAGTAAAATCTGTCTACTACAACCTTATCATAACCTAAACTTAAAAGCCCCCAAAGTAGCCCTACCTTTATTGATTCACTGTGCCGTAAAACTAGGCCTACCTTTTATTGATCACTGTGCCGTAAACTAGCCCGTAACCTTCTATACTCACTGCTGCCGTTAAAAATAGCCCTAACCTTTACTGATCCACTGTGCCGTAAAAACTAGCCCATAACTTTTATGATCGAATTTTAAATTTCGATTTCTGTATATATATATTACTATATATATAGTAATAATATATATATATTTATATATATATAGTATATATATATAATTATAATATATATAATATATATAACGATAATAAATATATAATTTTTTTTTTTTTTTTTTTTTTTTTTTTTTTTTTTTTTTTTTTTTTTTTTTTTTTTTTTTTTTTTTTTTTTTTATATATTATAATATATAATATTATAATAATATATATATTCTAATATTAAATTATATAAAAAATAATTTTATAATATATATCAGGGGCGGCTCGTCGTAAAATTTATAGGTGGTTGCATCTGAAATTCACACACACAATTATATGAAAGTATATATATTATATATAGATATATATATATAGATAGTATATATATTATTTATATATATATTATATATAAATATATATATATAAATAATATTATATATATATATATATATATATAATCATAGTATAAATAGTTAAAATTTCTTAATTTTTGTTACTTACCTATATAAGTATGATAACAGAAACGTCAATTCTTTTATTTTAAAAAAAAGAAAAAAACTCGCCGTTCTTTAGAATGAGCAAATTTTTTAATAACCTTGCGATTAAAATCACAAATATTAACGATAAAACCCTTTTCTACTGAGAGCATTGCTAATGACGAAAGCCTGTCCTGCCCCATAGTATTTCTCACAAAAGTCTTAATCCTTTTTAACGTAGAGAAACGCCGCTCACCTTCCGATGTTGTCATCAGAATCAGAGTCTTCATCTTAATATTTTTCAGCTTCTTCTTCCAATTTATCTTCTAATATTGTCGTACTA
>JABUQX010063474.1:0-2500 GCA_015478945.1 Trachelipus rathkii | reverse complement strand
TGTCGTTTTAACTCATGTGTGTTTTAAGGAATATGTTTAAGTTTGGGTGAGAGATATCACAAATAGTAATTTAATTTTTTTAAAAAATATTATAGTTCAAATAATGTTCAAATTTCAAATCATTTCGAAAAAAATTGGACATGATTTCACAAACTTCGAGAAAAAGATTTCCTTCAAAAAAAAAAAAATACGAAGCAAACCAATGGAAACACAGAAAAACGCTTAAATTCAACGTTTTAGAGCTTGATAAAAGATTCATCTTATTTTCTCTATTCGATGCAGATGGTAGGAGAACTAAAAATTCTTTCCTATATTTATTATCTAAGAATTTTCCCTACAATATTCAAACCAAAGTGAAAGCTCCCCTTATTGGGGTATTAATATAACTTACTAATTTTATTTAGGAAAAATTCTTAACAAATATACATTTCTTGTATATAATAAAGAATGGGGAAAAATCAACTTTCATTTAATAATAATAATAATAATGATAATGATGATAATAATGATGTAATAATAATAATAATAATAATAATAATAATAATAATAATAATAATAATAATAATAATAATAATAATAATATAATAATAATAATAATAATAATAATAATATATTAAAATTCAAAATATCAAAACCATTTATTCAATACCAAGAAAATACAATTTAGTTATAATAAAAGATGACATAAATTTTTTATATTAAATATTGCTAAACTATTTTACAATTTCAATACATCAATCCATAATTTATTAACCAAAATGATTTGCCTTGTAGTATTTGAATGGGTCTGCTCATATGTTACACAAAATTGAAGTCCTTGAAACCGAAATCTCATTTAATAATAATAATCTTAAAATAATTAAACAATAAAGTAATAATAATAATAATAATAATAATAATAATAATAATAATAATAATAATAATAATAATAATAATAATAATAATAATAATAATAATAATAATAATAATATAAATATTAATAAAATTATAACTAATAATAATAATAATAATAATAATATAAGTGCAGTAATAATAATAATAATAATATATAATAATAATAATAATAATAATAATAATAATAATAATAATTAATAATAATAATAATAATAATATGTAAAAAAACACAACATTATTAACAAGAATGATAATAATTACAATACAAATAATAATAATAATATTATGTATTAATTAGTTATATAATTTATGAAAAATAAAAATTTTTTTTTTTTAAATTAAAAATAAATGAAAAATAATAATGGTAATAATAACACACTATGTCCACCACTACCGGCGGCTCTAATTACTTACTACAACAATAATAATAATAAGAATAATAATAATAATAATAATAATATCAATAATAATAATTAATAATAATAATAATAATAATAATAATTAACTAATCATCATAATTTATAATAAGTTAAAATAGCATTAACATTATTAACAGTGATAATAATAATAATAATAATAATAAAATAATAATAATAATAATAATAATAATAATAATAACAACTACTACTACCACTACTACTACCACTACTACTACCACTACTACTATTAATAATAATAATAATAATAATAATAATAATAATAATAATGAATAATATAATAATAATAATAATATAATAATAATCATAATAAATAATATTTGAATTAAATAAAATAGTACTAATGACTATCCATAATAATGTTAATAATAATAAAGTCAATAATAAATAATAATAATAAATAATAAATAATAAATAATAAATAATAAATAATAAATAATAAATAATAATAATGATAATAATAATTAATTATAATAACAATAACTAACAATAACAATAATCATAAAAATTAATGATGATAATAATCATGAAATTTGTTTTTATTTCAGTTTTACAATTATGGATCAAGACAATAACGAAAATATAAATCAGTTGTATCTGAATTACGATTTGAAAACAAATTATCTCTACGGAGTCGAAGTGACGTCATTAAAGGAATTTAGCACATGAGGGCAGTTGTTCCATTCCTTTGAAGCGATGAAGCTGCGAAGAGTTGAGAAGATCTGTTTATCGATCAAAGGTCATATACAACACCGATAGGTTACACGATTGTGAAAATAATTTGAAAATACCGAAAACGAAAATTTCTTTACATAAAAAAGTGAAACTTACTATTCGGTTGGTATTTGATGAAATGCAAAGGTTTATGGAAATGATAGCTTTGGAAACTGATAAACCTTTGTTTTTTGGAAATTTTGTTTTCAACTGGCAAGGAGTTATTAACCCTCGCGAAACATTTCTTACAGCGGCTTAGAAAAAAACGACCTTTCTAGCTAGGAAGTGTGAGTTCTCCTGTAAATGTTTGTTTGGAAGATAGATATTCACATTATATTAACAACTTTAGCTCAATATATTCAAACACTCATTATTTATTTCAAAATGAGGATTTAGGATTAGACGCGTTCGTTAATTTTTTTATTTGAGATAAGATAAAATCTACGGAGTACGAG
>JABUQX010063473.1:12500-24295 GCA_015478945.1 Trachelipus rathkii | reverse complement strand
ACGTTTTTATTTTAAAAAAAAAAAAAAAAAAAACGTGCTATAAACGCTCGCACGCGCCGGTTTCGTGCCGGATCGTGCCTGCAGGCTCACGCGTGCGCAGGTTTCGAGCCGGGTCGGGGCCTGCTGACGGAACCCGCATGCACGGGATCAATTCAAACATCTGTTTTGAACTCTACGATCTTAATAAACATATATTGACACCAATATTGTATTATCAATACAAATATTTACTACACATGCCACCGCATTCGGAGCCAGCACCGGAGCATATGCTAACTCAAACTCGACAGATTCAGACTCCTTTCCCTTCTTTTATGCACTATCCAAATTTCCGCCTTCCCATTCTATGCATTCCATCCATTTCTTCAGAGGACCCCTTTAGGGGGCCACAGACACCCTTTACGAACTTCTAACTATCATTTTCGAGATCTACGGATCCAGTAACATATATAAAGACACCAATACTACATATATTTACTAACCCAGCACCGCACCGGAGCCAACACCGGTGCAGGATCCGGATCCAAATCCGGGATCGTTCCTACTTACTCATACTCATCTATACCATCTCCAAATTTCAACCTTCTACGGCCATTTCAATTTTTTAGGGAGCAGCGCCCCCCTACGGGGGCGCAGGGGTACGTAACCCAGTATACGACGAGGTTACGACACCACATAGAGCGTCTCCAAATTTTAGCCGATACGATAAGCCTAACCGTGATATATATATACGCAGGAAAAGTGAATAATAATAATTATAATAATATAAATAAAATAATAAATAATAATAATAATAATAATAATATAATAATAATAATAATAATAATAATAATAATAATAATAATAATAATAATAATAATAATAAATAATTTCCCGTCAGTCGGTCGGTCAGTCTCGCTCACACGGAAAGAGAAAGGAGAGAAAGGGTTTCACCGAAGAGAATATTGACTTGCGCGCTAAGAGGATAGACCCACTTAGGTGGGTCACTAGTCGACGATGAAAACTCGGTCAATGTAACGAGATCAGGACATCAGCTAATACTTATTTCCAAGTTTCAATCGCGATACAATAAATTAAAGTCAGAAAAAAGCTGATTCGACGAAACATCCTCTATAAACTACTAAGTGGCTAGATGTTTGTCAGATGGTGATTGATCATTGAGGATCTTTGTTTGGGAGATCGCTCAGTTGTGTCTGGGTGCTGTGTCAATAGCTTTGTTTATATCTATTGCTATTAGTAATGTTTTCTGATAGGGTTTTTTGTTCAGGCCATTGACGATGGGTTGGATAATGTTTGTGAGGGCTGTAGTGGTTGAGTGCTGTTGTTTGTATCCGTGTTGGAATGGTGTGTTGGGTATGTAGGGATTTATTATGTTTAGGATAAGTCTTTCAAGTAGTTTGCTGAGTGTGGATAATAGTGATATTGGGCGGTATGAGGCTGGGTCATTGGGGTCATTTCCTTGTTTTAGTTTGGGTATTATGATTGCTTTTTTCCATTTTTGTGGGATGTGATTTAGTTGTAACGATTTGTTAAAAATGAGTGTGAGATATTCTATTGTTTTATGTGATAGGTGTTTTAGGTGTATGTTGGATATGTTGTCTGGGCCTGTTGCTTGTGAGTTTAAGGTTTTTGATTGCTTGTGTATTGTCTGTTGAAGTTATTGGGTGTGTGTTATGTTGTATGTTTTTGATTTTTTGATCTTTTTGAAAGTTTTTCTGTTTTGCTGTAGAGTAGATTTGTTACTTTGTTTTGCGAAGTGTTTGGCTAATTTGTTGTTATGTTTGGGTGTTAGAGGTTGCTGGTTTTTGGGGGTGATTAAGGATTCATGTGTTTGTTGTATTTTGTTTTTTGCGTTATGTAGTGTTTTTATTGTTTTCCACAATCTGTTGGTGTTTGTGTTATTGATGTTTTTTGTTAGGTGTTTTTGAAAGTTTGTTGTGCTGTGGGTTTTAGTGAGTTCGGTAATTTGAGTGTTGAGGTTGGTTATTTGTGTGTTATTTTGGATGTTGTTTGGGAGTGTTTTTTTTTTTTTTTTGAGTTTGGTGGGGGGAGGTCAGAGATATGAGGATAGGGATAGTGTTGGGTTGTATTCTTTTATGCATCCCTTTGGTATGTATTTATTGGCCGCTTTTGTTATTATGTGGGTGATGTGGTTTATGGCTTTGTTTAGAGTGTCTTTTCCATTAATCTGTAATGTTCTGAGGTTGTTGTCCATGGATTGTGTGAATTTTGCCCAGTCAGCTTTTTTGTAATGATATATTATTATATATTATATATATATATATATATATATATATATATATATATATATATATAATATATAATATATATATATAATATATATATATATATATATTATATATATATATATATATATATATATATATATATTATATATATATATATATTATATAATTTGATTGTTACTTTTTTGATAGCTGGGATCTTTAAGTGAAAGTTTAAATTTATGTAATATATATTTTTAATAACTATGAGTTGCCAAAGATATTTAAATTTATATATATTTTTTTTCTTCACAGATTGGTACAGGGGGGGAAATAGAGACATGAAATTGGAGAGAGCCAACTGACTACTCCAGCAGCAATTGCTTCTTCTGTTTGGTGGGCACGTCCAAACGTCAAGCTGGTAAAAATGCGCCTGCTATCATATATCCAACCTTCCGTCATTCATTGCCCAAGTGCCACATTCTCCTGAGACTCCCTGTCCAATCCCTTCCAAAGGAAGAAAAGCCATTCTCAGAAGGAAGCAGTAAATCAGAGAAAGAACGGGGAATTTTAAAAAAAAAGCCCCGCTTTTTTTTTTTGGAAATTTTATTTTTTATCCCTGAATATAGTGTAGATGAGGAGAGAAACCCATATTTCCCCAACCAAGAAGACATCACCGACTTGATCAGAGATCTTGGTCTCACAAAGTCCAATGCAGAGCTTTTGACGTCGAGACCCAAGCAGTGGAATTTGTAACATAAAAGTGTGAAAATCCCAAGTCAGAGGAAACGTCATCACACTTTTTTTTAACTTTTTTTCAATAGTCAAGATGGGCTTTGCTTTTGGCACAATGTGACAGGTTTGTTGGGACTTGGAATTGCTTGTAACCATTACGAGTGGCGCCTCTTCATTGATAGCCCATCGAAGAGTTTCAAAGCTGTACTACTCCATAGCTGGAACATGTATTCATCTCTTTCTCTGACTCACTCGGTGAAGCTCGAAGAAGAACACAGTAGAATGAAGCTATTGCTAAGTGCCTTTCACTACAAAGAGCACAATTGGGAAGTTATCGGAGATTTCAAAATGGTGACCTTCCTGATGGATCTCCAAGACGGATTTACCAAGTTTCTATGTTACCTTTGTCTCTGGGACAGCAGGGTCTCCGAAGAGCACTGCTAAAGGAGGGATTAGCCACAGCTGACTGAGTTCAGTGTAGGGAGGAACAATGTCAAATGCGAGCCTCTGTTGGACCCCCAAAAAATATTGTTTCCTCCACTACATATAAAATTAGTCCTCATGAAACAGTTTGCCACAGCTCTAGATAAGGAGTCTTTAGCCTTCATCTACCTGTAAATCTTCTTCCCTAAGCTGTCTGAGGCAAAGGTCAAAGCCGGTGTCTTCGTCGGACCACAAATGAAAAGATCATAGAATGCAAGGAATTACCAAAGAAGCTGACTAGGACAGAAAAAAACAGTTTGGAACAGTTTGTCGCAGTGGTATGTGGCTTCCATGGGAATCACAAGGCCAAAAACCATGTAGAGCTTGTTGGGACCTTGGTCAGGAACTACGGCAAAATGGGCTGCAGGATGTCCCTCAAATTCCATATCCTTGATGGTCATCTTGCTAAATTTAAGGAGAATATGATGGCGTACTCAGAGAAGCATGGCGTGTGATATCACCTAGATATTCTGGCCTTTGAATGCCGTTAGCAAGGATGATATAACGAAAACATGATTGGAGACAATATATGGGGATTAATTCGTAAAAGCAACTTGCCGTATAAGCGTAAATCCAGAAAAAAATTTCACTTCTAAATATTTTGAGATCTCCGTTGTATAAGCTCGGAATAAATAAAAGCTACTTTTGAGTTATATGTCGTTTATTTCTACTTTGTGTAACCAAGAATGATTATATTCCCCAATTTTTTATATCTATATTGGTAAATTTATGAAATATCATTATCCTGGTAACAAAATCAAAGTTTGGAGGAAATATTAGGCATTTTTCATACCTTCTCCGTATAAGAAAATAGAAAATTACAGGTTGTTGTACAAAGGACGAAAAAATTTCTAATGTAGAAGCATTAATATAAGAATGTTAATAGAAAAGTTTAGTATAGTAAGCTATATACTGTGTTAACAGAATGTTAATACTATTATATTTTATTTTTAGCGAAAAAATAATTCTCATATACTACCCATATTTTAAAATGGACATCAAAATAGGATATTGAAAACTTTGAGCCAGATAAAAAGAAAACTAATTTATTAGTAAAAGTATTATTTATATTCTAGCCACTCTAACAACTCATTTAATTAAAAAATTATATAGGAAGTATTTTCTTATAGTGTATCAGTTTCCTGACAAATTCTAATTATCGAATTCAAAGAAAGAGGAAGTATTTAACCTTTACTATAAATGAGGAAGATAATTACCAATATTTGAACTCCCTTCATTAAAATTAATTGTTTCTCTTTTACACATTCACACATTCATTGTTATTTATTTGATTATTTGTATATTTCTTTTTTCACATTAGCACAGGAGACTGAGGAGAGTGAAATATTATTATAGCCTCATTGTTTTGGGATAGTTGTTGGCTCTCATTAACAATGTAATTAACAGTTAGAGGAAGTGTAACTATTTTAACCCATTTATTTAAAAATATTCGACACGTAAATTTGAATAGAAAATGTTTTTTTAATAATATAACATCGTAATTGCATTTGTTATATAAATGATCTGAAAAGAGAATTTATCGGATAATGACCTCAGCGCATTTGAACAGAGAAATGTTATACATTTAGAGAAGTAGATATATCTAAATTAAATATATATTTTATATGTGACCTTTTACCATCTAAAAGGTGTTTTACATGTAAATACTCACCGTATGTAAATACTTTAGCCAAAAATTTACATAATTTTAAGTTCTTATCCTCCCATGAATTTCAGAAGCATTAAGAGTTAATTATAAAAAAATTAAAATATTTGAGGTCCAGTTTTTGTCTTCTTTTATTTTCCCAAAGAATAAAGTTCTTCTCACGATAAATTTTTTTCTTAAATATTTAATAATTTATTGTTTAGATTATTTTAATTTTCATGAGAATTTTAATAAATTTACGAAAATTTTATTTAATAATTAAAAGGTGCCTGTTTGAACCTCATCTTAAATCTCTCTCTCTCTCTCTCTCTCTCTCTCTCTCTCTCTCTCTCTCTCTCTCTCTTCTCTCTCTCTCTCTCTTATTTTTTTCTCTCTCTCTCCTTATCTCTCCTCTCTCTCTCTCTCTCTCTCTCTCTCTCTCTCTCTCTCTCTCTCTCTCTCTCTCTCTCTCTCTCTCTCTCTCTCTCTCTCTCTGTAACCTAAAATATCATAAAGTATCTGCAAATTGTAATTGCATCTGTAGTTCGAATGACAGTAAATATATATTACGGCGCCTCTTATTTTATTGTTTATGTACGAGAAAGAAGCTAAATTTATAACATTACCGACGGCGATAATAGGAAACCCCAATACAATAAATAATAATAATAATAATAATAATAATAATATAATAATAATAATATAAAATAAAATAATAATAATAATAATAATAATAATAATAATAATAATAATAATAATAATAATAATAATAATAATAATAATAATAATAATAATAATAATAATAATAAATACTTTATAAGGAAAATTGGAAATCACAGCACTTACTCCAGATTACCCGGCAGCAAATAACAGATGCTTTGAAGGAATTTTTGGAGCATTGACCTTTAATCTTTTCATATATATTACTTAGGGCGGAGAAAATATTTTCTTTCAATGCAACCCCCCCCCGCCCTCCAAAAAAAAATATATATAAATAAAAAAAAAACTAAATAAATTAACAAACTCTCTGCAATCACCCAAGCATCTCGATCATTTCTGTCCTTAATAATCTTGGAGTGTCTTTTCTTCACTGTCCTTCTTGAATTACATTGATTAGAAGATATGGATTCTGAAGAAAGGTACATTAAGAAGTTTTTAATACGACATTATCTCGTTCCCTTGTATAGCGATTTTGTCCGTGCTTGTACGGAGTATGAGGGAAGTTTAAAGAAAGTTTACTCCCCCATCCTCTCCTTATCCTGTAGAGGAAAGAGGGTCTTCTATCGTCTCATCAATCATACAATATTAGTGACTTCCCCAATCATAATCTATCCTCTGAGTTTGAACTCTTGCGTTACTCTCCTTATAATATTCCATTTACAATAAGCACTACACTAACAAACCTTTTTTTTTCAGAGATAAACACCACTGCTCACAGACAGTGACCTAATCTAGGAGGGGTGTACTCAATTAACGTCCGAGCAGGACGAAGCCAAGCCCAAGGAGAGATTAGCTCACATTCTTCTACCCGACCAGTTGCGAGCCTGGGACCCTCACTTTGCTTGACGAGTGCTATATCACTGAGCTACCGGGGCTTTTATATAAATAAACATAATTATATATATATATATATATATATATATATATATATATATATATATATATATATATATATATATATATATATATATATATATATATATATATATATATATATATATATTTTGGTAAGAGTGTCTAAAGCTGACATCATGTAACTCGAGAACGGCAGCACCTACAGTAAAACAAATTACATATTTGGAATCAGCGGAAAATTCTAAGGAGGGGTTTTTAATATTATTATTTATTTTTTTTTTGCGTTTATCGGAAAATTTTAGAAATTTCTTTTTTTTTTAATTAGGGGGCTCGAGCCGATGGGGGACAGAGGGGGGGACGATGTCCCCCCGTCGTCCACCGGGAGGCCGAGAGACCCCGACTCATGCCATCTTTGCGGTTTACCCTATGGTATTCCTTTAGTTAAAAAAAAAAAATTATTACCTTTACACTATGCTATTACTTTAATTACAAGAAAAAAAATTTTTTTACCTCTTAACATACGTTTCCAAATTTAAATTCTTTATCTAAATTGATTTTTAATCTCTTCTAAAAACTCTATAAATCGATTTTCTTTTAGAATATTTTTTTCAAAATATTTTGAAATATAAAAAATCAAATAATAATGAAATAAGTCTAGGGATGCACCGGATCTCCGGTTCCGGCTCCGGCTTGGCCGGAGTTCCGGCCTTTTTAAAGATCTCCGGCTCCGGCCGGAGACCACTAGTCTCCGGCTTTCTCCGGCCGGAGACCTATATTTTTGAAAGGTAGTTTTGAAAATAAAAATAGTTATAATTCATTGAAAGTAATAATAAAACATTTAATGAATTAAATTTATTTAGAAAAACTGATTCATACAAAAGGTGTAAAAAAATTATTTTAATTTTTTTTTGTTGTAGTGATAGTATTAAGTCAAACTAATAACTAATATTATAACTATAATAATATATAATAATATGAATAGGCCTATATGACACCATTTACTTAACTTACTAATTATTTTGATAAACAACTAAAAGGGTTTTGAATATCAAAAAGGACTACCCCTAACAAAATTACACTTTTGATAAATCTAGCTTTAAAATGGAATACAGAAATAGGTAAAATGAAATTAGGTAAATACGAACTTTTAAACTATATAGCCATATCTGGACCAAAAGATAAAAAATTATGAATATATCCTTACATCTTTTAAATTATTAAAGAGTTTTTAAGTTTTAACAAACTAACATTTGAAACTATATATATATATATATATATATATATATATTATAAATTATATATACCAGCTGTTATATATACTATATATATATAAAAAATTAGATTTTAATATAAACTATAATATATTATATATATATATATATATATATATATATATATATATATATATTATAAATTGCATGTACCAGCTGTTATCGATACTGTATAGAGTATCACAATAGAATTTTTTGAGAAAATTAAATTATATTATTAAACACAAAGTCAGTGAAAGGAAAGTTAAATAGCTTATGCATTGCTATTTAGGTAACCATTCTCTAATATTTAAAATCAAATGATCTTAAATTATGATGAAGAAACAGGAGCTGATCAGCTATTGTTGGAGAAAGACAATTCCTTTGACTTGCATAAATATTTACTGCTTGGCTAAACATTCTCTCGCTAAATACACTTGAAGGTGGAGCAGAGAGATATTTCCTAGCTAATTCAGGTAAGATGCAATCAGGATAATGTGCTTTTCTTTCTTTCCACCATATCTGTGGATCAGCATCCGATTTTTCGTTCCATTAAGTGGTCTGCAAAATTTTTATCCACTGTAGTTTGAATAATATTTTCTAATTCATGTTGTTTTCTCTCACTGCTGCTTCTGCTCTTTTGCATTTTAACTTTTTCTCCTTTGATCAGTTCCACTTGGTTTTATTATATCTTAATATTCGTCATTTTCTTCTGACGATTTTTCTTGTAGCATGTTATCCACAAAGCACTTCCAGAAAATTGAATGTGTTTCCTTATCAATATCTGCCGTTCATTTTCCGATTCTTCATGTGAATCTGTATGGGACTGATCTTTTTGATCATCATTTTGTTCTTCAGAATCTGAACTTAATGTAATATTTTCTTTAACTTTATAAAAAGTTTTTGCTTCTCTTGAGCATTAAAATTTTTATTTTATCTTCTTTTTGTTATAGGGAGCAAATTTGTATTGTGGATTTAGAACTGTTGCAAGTACATAAAATTTCTTCTCTTTAATAGTACCAAAACGTTTAGTAACAGAATTTAAAAGTTCATCTTTCATAGTTTTTACACCGCTATCCTTCCAAGTTTTTGCTAAATATTTTGCAATGCATTAACTGCAGGTATTACAAAAGATAAATCTACATCATCATCACTCGCTTTCTTTTAGTTAACTCTTCAAATTGGTTGTAGCAATTATAATTATATTTCTCCATTAGCTTCCAGGTGATTTGCATTTAGATTTCTAGATTGGTTTTTCGAATTTAGAAGAATATAATATAAATTGCAATTTTTTGCTCTAATGTCCTTTGCAGCATATAATATGATGAATTCCATCTTGTTTCCACATCTTGGATAAGCTTGTGTATTGGCAAATTTTGAGATTTTTGAATGACCTACAATTTTCCTACATAAAGTAATTAAATCTTTAATTGATTTTTGAGAAAATATAGCATCATGTATTACTTACTAGCTGTAAGAAATGAATAAAACATGTCTCATTTATAACACCTGTCTCGCTTCTACTCTTAATATAATGTTTGGTGCATTATTCTGTTAGGACAACGAATATTTTCTTTTTAATCCCAGCTCTTAAGTATTTCCTCACATTTTAGACATATATTTTCTGCAGAATGAGAAGCACTAAAACTACTGATTTGTAATGTTTCAATCTTTCTTCCTTTTGAAAATTTTTTTATCTGTTACACCTAATCTATTTATAAGCTTTTCATTGTTATATGAGCAAGTCCAAATATATCTGATGTTAATGATATTGCTAGAATTTCTTGCAGCTGAAGTGTTATTTTTCTTTACCCTTTTATATATTGTTGGGATAATCTCTTCTGAAAAGTACCACCTTGATGGAATATTATATTGGGACATTACGTGGATATTATTAATCTCTTAAATCCAATGTCTTCTTACATATACGAAAATGGCAGGATTGTCCACAGCAATCATTTTCCCAATTTGAAATGAATTTCTGTGATTTTTTCTATCATTAATGTCAAACTTGTTTTTTCTCATTACATTTCCGGTAATTTACCGTCGAAGAAATCTTTTTTTATTAGAGGTAGAAGTTGATGATATGGATGGACATGGATAATCATCTGCTGTGTCTGTGATATCATGTTTTCTTTTTTCGGCCACTTTTCCTCTTGAAGATTCAGATATTTCTTTTAACTTCAAATATGTGGTTTTATGTTTCTTTTCAAGATGATCCAGTAAAGGTTTTGTACTATAATATTTTGAACCTCTCTTTGGATTTCCTCTTGACAGTAATGTATTCCTAGTAGCGCACAAAAGACACTCAGCTTTACTATTATCGCTTACCTTAATCTTAAAGTAATTCCACACTAGAGAAGAAATAATATCCAGAATTAAAATTAATTACAGATTTTCTTAATATTTTTAGATAAAATCTGTAAAAAATATAAATAATCACTGGTCTGCGTCATTTTTGATGAATAAGAATTTTAAATTGATTCTATATGCATTTTTCACGCTGATTTCAAATATGTAATTGGTTTTTGCACATCACGTCTAGTTTTTTTTCTACATCATATTTTGCTTTTTTTTAATTTTTCAAAATTTTGTTGCTTCACTTTAAAAATTCCCTATTTTCCTTTTTAGTTTGTAAAGCACATTATTTTACTGTCAGTATTCTTTTTACTATTTTGTAGCTAAATTCCCGTTACTAATTAATATATTTCAAATAAAGATCCATATTTATTCAAATTATTTCTATTTTAACAACTGCAATTAGTGCTTGAATGTAGAAAGAAAATATTTAATTTTTAAGCACATTTACGTGTTTAGTTAATATGTTAGTATGAAATAGTTAGTCAATTTCTACCTTGGCTTTGCTTAAATATTTTATTACATATCTTTTATATTTTTTCAAGTCATTCATTGTCTTACGTTCTAAAATAATTTCATTCTCATTAAATTAAAGGATTTATTGCAATGAATAGAAAATGCAAAAACCACCCAAATAATTTTTGCTTTATATGTGGAAAAGTTGTATTGGCAGGGCAAAGTTCAAACATTACCTCATTTGTAAAGGCCTCCTATCATGCTTATTTTGGGTTAAAATTGGGAGATCAAGACAAGGTATTTGCTCCTCATATATGTTGTCGAACCTGTGTTGAATACCTAAGAAGATGGAGCACAGGAAAGGTGAAGGCATTACCTTTTGGTATACCTATGATGTTTTATATTTACAGGTTATAACCTTGATATTAGGAAATGCAAGGATTGTTTGACAAACATACAAGGTAAGTTAAATGATAGAATATATGTAAAAATTTGAAGTTACACATGTCTATGATGAGCATTCATACCTCTCCATAATTACATAAATGTCTTTTTGTTTTAGGAGTAAACAAAAAGAACAAGCATTGCGTTAAGTATCCAGATGTGACATCTGCTATTAAACCAGTTCCCCATGGACCAGATATTCCTGTCCCAGACCCACCTCAGAGCTTGAAATTGAATAGCGTTAGTGATGATGAGATAAGTACTGCTGACACCTCTGAAACATACATTCAACCATCATGTAGTCAAAATGACCCACAACCGTTAACACAATCACAACTCAATGACCTTACCAGAGATTTAGGTTTATCAAAAGAATCGTCACAGCTTCTTGGCTCTCGTCTTAGAGAGAGCAATTTACTTTTGCATTAGAGACAACATTCTACTGGTACAGGAATAGGGACCAGGAATTTCGGCAATTCTTTTCTCGTCACGATACTACATCTTTAATATATTGTTCGGATATTAAAGGTTTGATCGAAGCTTTAGGAGTTATGTATAAACCATCTGAATGGAGACTATTTATTGATTCATCAAGTAGAAGTCTCAAAGCCGTGCTGTTGCATA